>VBVR01000051.1:0-73893 GCA_011638315.1 Tetramorium parvispinum
GAAAAAATGTGTTTATTAAAAGTTAAAATATATAGTATATTGTAAGGAAATCGTTCGATATTTAATGATATTAAATTTACCAGTAATAATAGGTAAAATAAAAACTGCGCTACAATATTTAATATTAAACATATTCATCAATATTTCTAATTCAATCAGAAGACAAAATTAGAGGGTGATGATGTTAAGAGTTTATTTATAGCAATAAGCGATGATGCAGCGAACTTTCGCACTTGTCTTTGATCTTTTGTTTAACTTCACGCGAACAATCGCTGCATCATATGCCACGGTTATTATCGCAATAATACAACTCAGCGTAATCCGATTACCGCGCTATCAATATCGATAATTCACCGCGATAAGGTCGCGATAAAGAAAACCGCCCCTTGAAGAAACGCTTAGCGAAAGCAAATCGGATATCAATGATCTCAATTGTAATCCAATGACGGAAGATTTCTCGCGACGTGACGCAACGAAGTAGGACAATCGATCAGGATCGATTTCGTCTTGTGCTCCCGATATTATTCGATCAATAATATTTTTTACGACCATTGTCGCACTACGAAACTCTTATTCGCGATGCGGCGCGATTTAGCATAAGGGATACCGGAGGACGGGAACCTGCCGCAGGCCCTGTGAATCGGCCCTTAGGGCGAATCCGCACAAGGTCTCGGGCAACTGCTTCCCAGTCAAGAACGAACGAGTCAAGAGGAGATAATGGCACGTTCACGAGGCGTCGAATCATTACCGACAATCAAACTCTATTTGCGTCGCGTCGTTTGCGATAAAAGGGTTGTCCCGCAGTCAGGACGGAGAAGAGTCCTCCCATTCGCGCGGATTCCGCGGCGTAAAAACGTACGAGTTAATGAAAGGTACGATATACCAACAAATTCCATTTGATTCTCACGGGAGGACGTTGTTTTACGACACTCGCCAATCTCTCAGTTTTCTTCAATCTTTTTTTTTTTTAATATCGGTGATAACTTGTCCATGTCGTCTTCGCGTGAGTCGTCAATCGCGAGAAATCTCGAGAGATACTTCCGTATCTGTATCTGCGTTTTCTACGCGTCGGGCGAACGCGAGTGTGAGAACGCGGCCGTTCGCTCATGCGGTACACGTTTTCAATTTCTGGTAACAATGTTCTTATCACGTCGCGGCCACTTAACGTGCGACAGGTACGACAGGTACCCTCGCCCGTATATACGACGGTAATAAAGCGCCTCATTATTATTACCAGTGTCGTAAGAGCCCCGGCGCGTCAACTGCGCTCGGCAATTACGGCGGTGATAATCGGGCGCGACGTTATCGCCGGCGACGACACGCGAAGCACCTGATCTCCCGAGAGTCACCGAGAATACCGTAACCGACGCGACGCGCAGAAATTCACGCGCCGTCGCAATTAGCGGAATACGTCCGCGGCGCGATTCGGCGCTTCGGCCGATTTTTTTTTCACCTCCCTGGAAGGAGGATGCGGCCGCGAATATAGCCGCGGGCAGGGCTTGCGCGAAAGCGCAACTTATCCCGAAATCAACGTTTCCGATCGAGACGCTAAGTGATGACGTACAGTCGTCCCGAGGAACACCCTGTATAAGACAGGAGGAGGAGGAGACGAGGGGGAGCGCGGGGGCCAGGCATGCCGGCCGCGAGATGAGAAGAAAAAGGAGGGAAGAAGGTGGAAAGTTAATTGAATCCGAGCAGCGTATAAGTAGAATGGCCTATTCCTCCTTTGGTTCTCGCTTCTCTTATTCTTCTCTCTTCCCGCGCGCCTCTCCTCCCTCGCCACCGTCTCGGCTCTCCCCCGCGACACCCCGCTCCTCGCGCCGTCCTTCGCAGCTCCTTGTACCCTCTTCGGTCAGGGTACCAAGGAGGATCGGTGGAAGGACGCCAGAGGTTCTAGAGAGAGAGAGAGAGAGAGAGAAAGAGAGAAAAAGAGAGAGTGAGAAAGTGAGAGAAAGAGAGAGAGAAAGAGAGAGGGAGAAGGAAGCATTCCTTTGTCTCTGCGCGCACGGATCTAGATCATATATAGCGTATAATGCGCGCAGAGGCAAGCATACGGACGCGTGATATGCGTGCACACATTCGAGCCGCATCGACGGCGCACACGTGAAACACAACGCACGGACGAACGCACGTGCACGTGCGCTTTCAAAGGGTCCTGCCGCGATATTCCCTCCGGCCATCCCGACGAGGTTCTTGTCTCGGATGATATACTCGGTATGAGTTACGTCCGCGTTAATTCGATTTGCCTCGCGCGCGTTATATACCCACGGGTACAATTATCATTTGAGGAGTTGAGAAGCCCGAGCGGGGCCTCTTCTTCGCGCAGTCCTGTACGATATGGATCTTGCGGAACCTCCGGCGGGAGGAGAGAGAGAGAGAGAGAGAGAGAGAGAGTGTGCCGCTTAGCGTCTCGGTATAGCGAAATAGTATATAGTCACGAGATGTCTTCTAATAATGTTGAAAGATTTTGCGGCCGCAGGCGTAAAAGTTGACGCATTTTTTTTTTCAGAAATTCGCATGACACGACGGATAAACTCCGAGATTCTGCACCACGCTGACTTTTGTCGATGATGTTACACGTGGCTGGTGCCCGGCACGGCCGCTCGTTGGCACCCCTCGCACACGGGCCGGGTGTATTTGCGTACCCCGAAATAGCTCTGGGCTTCCCTGAGAGACGGCGGGAGAGAATGGCGTGGAGGAGGGCGACGAAGACGAAGAGAAGAACGGACGGTGTATACCGCAAAACCAGTTCGTTGGTGAGTAAACAAAAAACGAGAAGGGGCCAACGCCGCGGCGCGGCCTCGTTGTCCGTTGCGAAGGGGGAGAGAATCGCTGCTTTATTGCTAATTCGAAGACATTCGCCCGGCAGAAATGAAACTTTATAGTCCGCCCGCAGGCCAGGAGGGGCCCCACGTCGCCAGGACCCACGTACGCGAGGATTGACCCACGTGGGCATCAGCTACGTTCCTAGTTCGGCACCGTCTAAGAAAAAAGAGACGAAAACGCTGACGAACCTTTGAGACGCATCATAAGATTGTTTGCATCAAAATATTACCGGTGGGCGTCTGAAATAAATAATATCAAAAGTATGTTGGCCAATGTAATTGGTTTCACGCTGAATTTGTATTGCTGTGCCCGATAACATTGATTGTCGAAAGTTTCTGAAATTTATGCATATTTAATGAGAAGCAGACACGAATTTTTATCGCTGTCTCATAATTTATAAGGTATTGGAATTATTTATAATTCAACATATGAACGCGTGCTGTGTAAGACAGTCCGATTCTCGACGTGTCAAGGAATCGATGCTACGGAGAAGCTACGGCGCGATATTGACGAGACAACGAGTCGCAGCGGGTGGCTTACGTCGTGAGAATCTTTAGACTTCCCAGAGCGTCAAGCTCTTACATCTCATTACATCCACCGTACATAAGAATGCACGTTGTAATTACCGCTTGCGCGAATATCACTTTAAATCGCGGTATATTTGACTGTTTAACATTACGTAAGTATGCACATTCGGTATGTTGCTAAAGGTGTGAGTTTTCTTGAAGCTATGAAGCTAGTGATATGCGTAATCGTGTGTAAAGATAAAAAGATCGAGCGCACCTTGGCGCGACAGCTGTGTAAAGCGTCGTGATTGCGCCGTGCTAATGCAGGTAGGTGCCAACATGGAAAGGGAGAAAGAGAAAGAAAGAAAGAAAGAGAGAGAGAGAGAGAAGAAACGGGAGAGGAATGCCCGTCAAGGTAGCGGGAGATGCGCGTCAGGGGCCCGTCCTCCCCCTAATTGACAAATTGGAATCTTATTAGAAGCTCGTGATGCCGGTAGAACTGAGACGGGAGGGGCTGCGCCGGGACAGGCTGCGAGAAGAGGAAGGTGAGAAGAAACAGAGAGTAGGAGAGGGCCCGGGCGGTGGACGCGCTGTGAAAGACGAGGAGAATGAGAGGCATAATGCGTGGACGGCACGATACTAACAGGTTGTACGGCCCACGGTGAAACGAAGAGAAGTACCTTATGCTCGGCCTGCCGGCCGGCAGGCGAATGCCACCCAGGAAGCGTTCGCGCGTGCGCGATCTGTGTGGCCTCGGCGCAATCCGACCACGGGGCCCAACCGAGGACGCACGAGCTCGATCGAGGTAGTACGAAGACACCCGAAGCCGACGTGTGCTGGCCCACCCGGTAGAGCGCGCGCGTGCCGCGTCCTGTGTGGTCCTTTGGGGCCTTTCGCTCTCTTCCCGTCTCTACCCCTTACTCCATTCCGCTCGTCCCTTCTGTTCACTACTCTTCTTGATGCTCGCTCCCTGAGTCGACTACGTGCGCACCACTCTTTCTCTCTCTCTTTCTTGTTTCCTCTTCGTCTTCTCCGTTCAACTCACTACCTTCACCGTCCGTGCCGTCTCTTAGCTCGGCCCGGGCTGCGAAGATGAGGTGGTTCCGAAGAAGAGAAGAGCGAGAGACGCTGACAGTGGCGCGAGTATTGAGGGACGTAAAGAACATTGCGACAACTACCACGAAATTTATTATGATCAGATGTATATATGCATATGTATAGATGTATAGATGTATGTATATATGTATAGATGTATATATGCATTGAGTACGTCTTCTATAACGGATTACGATGACTGTAAACTGATAGACGTAAATTTACTAAGGAACGCGATCGGTATGTTTCATCAACGGCTAAAAGATCAACAGATAAAAGAGTTTTATAAAGACTCTAAATAAAGCTAATGATATTTAAATCGTAATTTGAAACAAAAACCGATCAATGGAAAGCTAGACCTTAGATCTCGAGATCTCACGTTATTCTATCTTCTCTCCGATTACTCATCGTGAATTATCGCAATCAGCCGATAGTGTCTACGAGCGAGGCTTCCTGAGATCGCGTCGACATGAGGGCTACTTAGAATTCCATCTACGTCAGTGGTTGAAGAAGCGAGATGAGGTAGTGAGCCCGCTTGACTCGTTCCACCTCTCCTTTCCCGCTTCTCGGTTTCCTTCGCACGGCTTGACTCGACCACGTGCTAACTTACGAGCTACGATCGCTGTGTGTACCCTTCCACGTTTTCCTCTCTCTCCATCTCCAGTTCTCCAGTCTTCCATCCAGCTTTCTTCCTCTTCCTCCACCTCTTTCTTCCGCTCTCCCGTCTTCCTATCGGCCCCTCGTTCTAGCGCTGCCCTCACGTCGTATCGTTTTTTCGCTCTTTGCGAGAACGAGAGAGAAAGAGAGAGAGACCACTCTAGATTATTAATCCACCAACGAGAGAGGATCCGTGACGTTCGCGGAGAAAATTATGGGCTGAGAGCACGGTCAAGGTGCTGCTGCGTTAACAAGCGTCAGCACGGAACGCCGAGAGAGAATAGCGGCTTCGAGGATGCGAGATCGTGTTTCCTTCGAGAGCCAGGCTTTGGCATCACCGCCATACCGGATGTCCAAACTGATATTCGGTGACAATTTGCTCCTCACGGATTCTCCGCGCGATCAATCTGTACCCCCTCCCCCCTTTCGGTGATTTTGCGGCAAAATGGCCTGTCTCGGCGTCTCATAACGTAAACTGTAAGTTACGACGAAGGCACATTGTGAGGCACTATTGCTATCGAGTTAAAGTCCCGCATCCAAAAAAAAAAACGTACGCGTAAAAAGCGCTGCGCCGCTTCACGTTATAACGCACTGTGAAGATTCAATTATTGGACGAGAGCTATCACCCGCAGAGGATACAGATTCCTCTCGTCGGCAAATGTATGCCAGACAGATGGTTTATGCAAAAACCTGACGCGGGTTTTTCAGTGAGAGAGAAAACGAGGGGAGGTGCTCGATACGAATCGAGTTGATGAGAACCGGACGATAATTGACTAGAACAATAAACGATCGCACGTTTATTCACGTGTGAAATGCAAATGATACTTCACCATTTACGAAAATTCAGCTTGTGTACGGACGCGAGGCAGATATTGAAGGCAAAGGGAGACAAAGAGATGAAAAGAGAAAGAAAATGATAGCGCGCTGAAGGCAGAGGCGGCACGAAAAGATGAGAGAGAGAAGGTGGGAGAGAGAACGAGAAGAAAATAAAAAAGGAGAGAGAAAGAGAGAGCGCGCGCGAGAGAGATCGGCAGGGTTCAAAGAGCCGACAGTGGTTAAAGAGCCTTCTTCCTCTCTCCATCTCGACACGCACAAGTACAAGACGCAACGTTTCGAGCTGACCAGAAGAGAGGGAGACCAATGTTCTCGCTTTTTTCTACCGCTCTTCTCTCTCTCCCTTTCTCTCTTTCTCTCCTCTTACTCTGCCCTCTACCCTCCCGGCCTCCCTCTCTCACATCGGCGCAGCAAATTTATTTCACGTTCCTGCCTTTTCTGGACCTTTCACAATATTTGGCCACGCTGCGGCATCCAGTACTGGCGGGTACCAGCCACTAGAAGATACGGCTTTGAGCCATCCGTGATGGATGGTTCGCTCTCCAAGCTGCCACGAACTCTCCGCTGCCTCTACTCTCTCTCTCTCTCTCTCTCCTTCATTCCGCTCCTCTATCCAGAGGCTTCCTTCTCTATCCAGAGGATGCTAGACGACGGCGAAAGACTCAGGGCTGCTCGGCTTTGAGAGACGTGCACACCTAAAATCAAAGTTGCGGTGTTCCCGCAGGAAACTGTCTTACGCGAAACGCGTAAATCGTGCGGCTCAGGAGGCTCTCGCCGAAAAGTATACCGCTCTTTTCGAGCCATCTCCTTTCTTCTCGAAGAGAGTCATAAATCGTCCGATTATCAAACGTGTAAACGTATCGTCCGGTGGTCTCACATTCGCTCGACATTCGGAGTCAACCGAATGCCGAGATCCAAACGGGCTCGCGAGCGTTGCTGAAAGTATTGTCCAGGAGCGCCAGAGCATTGTCCAATGAGCCGTCCCTGTGTCGGCGGACCCTTCCAGCCGCGGGACCGTTCTCCACCGAGTTCGTGCAGGTATATAAATTCTGGTGCTATTATTGGGGTTTGCGCCTTCTCACAAGGCCCTCTGGACCCCGCGGCGGCCCCTTTGAGCTACTCTTTCCGCCTCTCTCGCCCTCGGCGCCCTCTCGCTCCCGCTTATCGTTGCTGACCCCCCTCAGCATCCCCGCTCATTCTCCCTCCCCTTCCGCTCCTTCTCACCACCACCACCTCTTCCTTCCCCTCGTTCGTCGTCGCTCCGTTCTCTCCTTCTCGCCGGCAATGCCACGCCGCCGCCCCTGTCCTGTTTGTTTTTCCTCGCGTCGTCTTCCGTTTGCTAAACGCACCTTAAATTACGCGGCCGATGATAAATATTTGAGCCGTCCATTACACGAAAGGCCCACTCGGACCATCGTTCGGCCGGTGTTACCTCCGCTTGCTCGACATTAGGTTCCTCCAGGATATCGTGTTACCTCGAGAAAGAGACAGCTGAACTCATACGTTCGCGTCGCGACGCATCGTGGAGTGCGCTCGTCTTGCCGACAAAAATTTGACAGGATTAAAAAAAAAGAAACTTTCAACTTGCATCGGCGTTTTCCGGCTTAATGAGCAAGAGAAAGGAACGAAAAGTTAATTGCCACTTGACGATTAAAATGTCTTGATAAATACTCTTGTTTGATATATTTAATAAACTTTATATTTTATGCGTTTTCTTTGATCAATTCAGAATCAATCTTTTTCTAGTTAATGGAACAGATCATTGTCCGTCATTGCGTTTATGAATTTGATTAGGAATGCGAAAATTCTCTTCGTGATGCGATACGTACACTGTGATATAATATATCACAGATATTAAGACGTCGTGCGTCGATTGGCGTTTGTAGGAGTCCGATAAGAATCGTTCGCAATCGAGGCTGTTAGATATAATAAATAGATACCATTTTGACGCGATAAAACCGATCGATAGCACAGTATTTTTGTTGGCCTCATAACTCAGGCCGGAGTCGAGTGTCACGAAAAGACCGTCTAACGCGACAGAAGGAATCTTAATCGCGGCTCCGTGCACAGGACCACCGACAATATTCTCTCTCCTCCTTTATATTTTCTCACGATGCAACGATCTTACCACGGCACGGCAACGCCGCGCCGTTACTTGCACCTCGATAGCAGAATTTTATTTCCAATCCCCGCGCGCGCACCACGCATACACACGCACACACGACGCAGCTGGCCACGAAAGTCAAAGTGCCTCGTAACAGGATTATGAAATGTTCCGGAGTAGCGTTCCACGGATGTTTACAGCCCGCGAATACTCGTTACCTTTTATTGCCGGCAAGTTTCAGCGATTTCTGGCATTGGCTCCGTTAACGAGCGACATTTTATACTTTCATTGGGCCGTAATTCTCCCCCTTTCCGCGTAGGGCGATGCATACGCCTCGTAATTCGGCCATTGTGTTTCCGGATGTGCCGGGATGAGGAAAATTCACGGAAAATCAAGTTCGCGGCATTGGTGTTAGAACCCGTAGAAATTTGGATTCCGTCCGATCGCCGAAATTATTTCCAATGTATGTATCACAGATTTGCCTTTGCTAATCAATACCTTGCTTCTAAAAATATTTTCAATTTTATTTAGAACTTTTATGAGTAATATTTAGATAATGTAAATTCCTGTCCCACGAATTTCTCTGGACACATCCGTAAAAAAATCTTATCATTTTTATCTGTTGATATATTGCCCGATAAATTTAAAATTAATTTTTATTTCGTGAAAATCTTGTAGATTATTGCGTTATAAATGATTAAGGCGCGTTTAGTTTAAACGTTAATATTTACATTAGCAAGTGCTTGTTTACGAATTCTTGTTTAATTAAAATAATCAACTTATTAGACTAGACGGTTGGAGAAATAAATCTTTTTCTTTGTTTTTTTATGTAAAAAGCGATTTTATAAATCCAATACATCATTATCATTTAATATCCAAATATATACTTAATTAAATAGAACTTATATATTATTGACTTACTTTCTCGTATTTCTTTCTGTGAAATCTAACGAGTGAATATGTGAAACGTTTATACGATTAGTGTCAAGAATTAGGAAATATTATTTCCCGGACGGACGAAGAGCTTTGCTTTCCAACGTGGTTGTAGTTATCGTCAGAACGCTGCGGGCACGTTTCGGCACGACGTTGTGTAAATGCGGACGGGCTAGTCTGCATAGTCTGTGTATTCGGGAAAGATGTTTATTATCAGTAAACTGAACTCTTTGCCCTACTCCCCCTTCTCTGCTTGTCCTCTACCCTCGGTGAGGTAGACTTAGACTTTCATATCAGTTGCCGTGTAGCCGTGTGCCCGGCCTCATATATTTTGCCCGCGCGATACACTCTGCCGCTTGTAATGCCGATCAACGGTATTTAGCTTGCATAATCGGTCCTTCGACGTGCAAATACCAATCGCATTTTTTGCAAACGGATCGAGCGATGACGATGATCAATGATCGTGCAATGCGCGCACATCCGTAATCGGAACGATTCACGTGCGGATTTTTCTCACAATATCTCGTGAAACGTTGAAGCTCGTGCTTGACGCGATAACGAGCGACTTGTGTCAATTTACACAGGCATTTATTTTCGATTAACAATAATGTAAAGAAAAACCGACAATATTATGGTAAACGATAATTGCTGATTATCCATAATTTATCATTCGCATACAATATCATTTAATCTGCGTGTAATAGAATAATTGTCGAAATTGTCACGCTGTTTAAATACCAGTTTTGAAGATCTCATAAAATGCGAGAAGAAATTGCAAAACTACGTCGAAATGAGCCACGAGTACTAATGGCAGAAAAAGAAATGGGAAGAACTGAGCAAAGAGGAAGAAACTGAAGAAGAGAACGAAGAACGGAATCCTACGGCGCTCCATCAAGGTCACACTTGCCTCCCACGCCTCGCGTGTTACTTTTATCACGGGGGTATCGATGCGTCCCTTGGGGGTAGAAAATCATTGAGAATCTTCAAGCAATGAGTGCTACGCGTAGCATAATGTTGGAAGGTCTTACACAGAGGATTTAAACCGAGCTAAAAAAGAGAAGAGCACGATAAGCGGAAAAAAAGCGACGCACTCCGATGAAGAGAAGAACGGAGTAACGAGGTAAGACGGTACGACGAAGAAGAAGTGTAATCCAATCGGCGATAGTGGGGTAGCCGAGAAATGTCGAAGAGAGAAAGATAGTCGAAGAAGAAGAGATGGACGGATGGTGAATAACGAAGAAATAGTTCGCGAAAAAGTTACGAGAGAGAGAGAGAGAGAGAGAAGTAGAAAAGAATGAGAAACTGATCGCGACCAGCTGAAGAAGAAGAAAGCTAGAAGATTATCCTCTTTCTCTTCCTTTCTCTCATTCTCTATCTTTTTTCTCTCCTTCTTTCTCGCACTCTCTAACTCTTTCTCTCGTTCTCTTTCTCTCTCTTTCTTTCTCCCTCCCGTCACGTGCACCTGTCTTCGTTTACCTGGTGAACGCCCCGCCCCGGCCAATAGAGGTGCAGCGGGCCTCGTGACGTCAGTCACGCGTACCGGGAGGCCCTGGGTGGAGGGGCGAGATCATCCACCACTACCTTTGGAGGCCACGAAAGCCTCACGGGGACCAGCAGCTAGCAGCAGCCAGCGGCGGTGGTCTCGCTGGCCGTTTGCCGCGGGGTGGGGGCAGGAAGAGGGGTACTCCTGGACCTGGTCAGGCCAAAGAAACAACGCAGGAGTACCCACCGAAACCCATCCTGCATTTCCCACCACCGGCTCGTCCGGAAAACGTGCGCTAGCTTCCGGACGTCGTCCGAGTTCAGTCAAGTGAGTCGACTCGCACGTACGAAAACGATCGCAGAAGGTTCCGCTCCGGAAAGGCGGGAGTGTTGGCGCGTGCCGACGAGAATTTAAAGGGCCCCGGTACTGGTAGGGAGAACGTCGATCGGTCGAGGAAACCCGGCTTAGAATAAATCTCCAATCGAATCCGACGACGTGTACGATGTAGAGAGATTCGTCCTCGTAGACTTACGACTTGGTACCACGACTTGATAATAACCCGGAGTGGTGATCGTATGTCGGCTCCTTTCGGAATCCGTAAAAGAGGAAAAAGGATCATTTTTCCGATTCCTCGGAAGATTGCAGCCTTGCATCAATTCGCCGATCGGTCAAACGCTTGTGTACCTGTCAGGTGCTCTATCTCTCCCTCTCTTTCTCTCTCTCTCTCTTTCTCTCAGGTGAACCATCATCGGCTTTGGTCGGTCGCGCGCGGAGTTTATCAACGCAATTACGGGGATCACGTCGGTGGTAAGAGTGCGTGCACGGGGGGGTGTGTGTGATGCCCTGGTTATGCGTGAGTGAGGTCAGTGGCAAGAGGCGGAAAAGAAGAATCGGCCGCAGAACGTCAAGCGGATTGTCACCCTCGGCATCGTTGCTGCTGCTGCCGCCGCCGTTGCCGTCGTCGCCGTCGCCGTCGCCGTCGGGATCGTCGTTCTGCCAGCCGTTCTGGAGACGACGAGAGCAGTGACCGCGCAAGGTCGACCTCGAGGCAGAGGCACGCGATTATGGTGCACCATCATCATCGTCGCCGCGGCCTCCAGGCAAGCCACCACTGTGCCATTGGAAGTTGCGTCGGCACATGCACCTCGCTCTTCCAGGTTCTTCTGTTGATCCTTAGCCTCTGGCTGCCCGTGCTCGATAACGGTGGCCTTGCCCTAGCGTGCGGCCCCGGCAGAGGCGCCGGCCGACGGCCGAATCTGAGGAAGCTTACCCCTCTGGTCTTTAAGCAACATGTGCCAAATGTCAGCGAGAACACCTTACCGGCGAGCGGACTCAGCGAAGGAAAGGTGTCTAGATATGATCCCAGGTTTCGAGACCTGGTACCCAATTACAATTCGGACATCATTTTTAAGGACGAGGAAGGCACCGGCGCCGATCGTCTCATGACACAGGTGAACGCGCGCTCTCTTCTTTTCAGAGATAAACAAAAGTGCGAATAAATGAAGAGTTTGGTATCAATTTCCGATTAAAATCAGAAATATGAAAAAAATCCTCCTGTTTCATTCCCGTAAATCACACCGTGAATTATTCTTTTCGATTGTGTAAAAAAATTATATTAATTAAAAATTTTGCAATAGTTTTCAGCGATTTACGTGAAATAAATCTGTGGATGAACCGTGACTTGAGATAAATCATAAGTGAAATTTAGAGTTAAATCTCATAATAATTATTAAAATAAATTTATCGTCTTTATTTATTTGCACCTTTAAGTACTTCTCTAATACGCGACAGATATCTTTAGAAAATATTTATTTAAAAATTTCAATATCTATAACTGCAAACGAAACCGAATTACCATCGTAGTAAAGATTTGCGTTGATAATTCTAACTTATACAGATCGGAGAAAGATTATATAATACATTCTTATAACAAAAACATGTTTTGATGTGCACTTCTTTAAGCGATGGTAATTCGATTCTGTTTCGTTATTTGCTGTAAGAGGATATTTTTAAATTGTGATGATTATAATGTCGCGAGTGATAACACCAGCAGCTCTGCTGTTCAAGTTGTGATAAAGACAGCCGTCCTTGAAGCAGTCGACATGCTCCGGTGAATCATCCTACGAAATGACACCGTATTTACGGGGGATATCACACTATCCGATCGATTGGTCGATCATGGCCGTGTTCGGTCTCATATTAATTAAAGCGACAATCGGACGTGACATTATCGAGATCGTCGGGTTTCTCACTTCCTCGTTCACGTTTGCCTGGGTGCAAGATGGTGAAGTACGATAATTAGAAATCCCAGGAAAAGTGCAGTCAGAGATTATTTTACATCTGCTAATAGCGGCACTTGTACAAATTTTCCCAAGAGTTTGCATTATTTTTTTGAGAATGATGAGAGAGAAAAATGTCATTTACATGTGATTTAACATCTTAAAGGCGTGTAACCTCAGCATAATCTCGTAAATAGTCTGTTTAATAATAAATGCATTTACGAGGTAATGGTAATTTCCAATATATCGATCGAATGTCTCTTCTACGGCGCGCGTAGTAACGTGTGTTATTACTTTAATGCATGTCACCGTAGTCTGGCCCGTATGACAAACTGGCTACTGCACGTCGTTAAAACGTCGGCAGGTGATTCACGCGAAATGCTAGCCGGGCGTGATAAGCGGCTCGATCATATTCGATCACATACTCGCGTCATGCGGATAAGATCGATAGTTTATGTACGATACTATTACATTGCATGATCCTTCCTCGCTGTCAATTTCAAAGTAATCGTATTTCTTCAGCGTCATCGGGACTTGTGGTTCTCCAAGAAATTTATATAACAAGAACGAAAACAAAATAGCGGAATGTCAGATTAATGACGATTAGTTAGATGATCTTTGTGAACCATCTTTCTCATGTAAATTCGACACTTGAGACTTAAAAATCATCCGCGATGCTGTGGGAACCGAATGCGAGAAAAGGACGCCCGATCGCTCGCCCGTCATCACCTTTAAGAAGCGAAGACTATTCGAGGTTTATTTCTCTTCCATGGAGGCTCCATTAGTGCTTTATTCATGCATTTTTTATCGGTGTTTGCCTTCCACTTGGCGCCCCCGCGAAGCGTGAAACGATTCTCCTAACTCCCGCTCCGTTGTATTCCAATTTGTAAGTCGACATCGCCGCGTCACACAAAAGGCAGCCTCGGCGCCGCGGACAGTGGTGCTTAAGCGGACAAAACCTGAATTCTTAAAAGCTTATCCAGAAAATGTCCAAATATACCGATATAATCTTAATATATATACAGATATAATCTTAAATTGTTGGCTAATGAGGGGAATCACGATGAGAACATGGCAGATAACAGATTTTCTAGAAAGCAATTGCAACAAAATGTCTTTCGTGTATCGAAACATTTTGCTCGGGCATATTAATAATCTTTAAGAGTATTCTTGAAATATTTTTACCACGCGTAATTATGCTTATTATTACATTCCTGTGTGTGTTTTTTGGTTTGTAATATTTGTAATCCAATATTATCCGATACATTCGTATAAAGCAATGATGCAAGGAAAGTATATGAAACAAAAAAAAAATTTCTAGAGTGAAGATGAAAAAGAAGAAGTCGATCATTCGAGTAAAACATTTCGAATTCAAACGATTTTCGGGCATATTATGAATATGATTTACCCTCGTTAACCCATTCTGCATTATGTTCTGCAACATGACGAATAAAAGGAAACGCTGAAAGATTTATATGCACGTAGATATTGATCCAACAGTTTAATACTAATAGGTACTATTTGTAATTGTTTTTTAATAAAACGTTTCCTATATTAGATATATCATATTTGATTGAAAATAACAGAAACAATTACAAGACCACAAAATTTCTCTTAGACAGGATCCTGACCAAGCAAAGTACGAACTTGTTACAATAAGTGTGAATGGCGCGTGTCGATTTAGCTATGAATATATTTCATCTTTCAACACTATGTCAAAAGAAAAGGAGGTCACATTATATGTTTGTTTCGTTGTAAATGCTCATTCGTATTTTTTAATAGCTTTAGTCCCGGGGTCCATTTTTAGGCACCACTGCGCGCCGCGCAGAGCAATGCCGGACCGGTTGTTGCTCTGTGTAAACTTACAGCCGAGGTGGAAATACGAAGAGTAGACTTTCCTGGCCTCGTATTTACCCGAATTTTGCAAAGAAAGACCGCCTTTATCGGCACCGCTGAAAGAACACAAGGGCCGACATCGAATCTATCAACGTCGTGGTATTTTCACTCGTTCAAACATTACCAAAAGATAACTGCTGCCACTACCGCCACTTATTTTCTTTTTCTGTCAAGTGATGCATGCTGTGCTTTTGAAAGATCTTTACAGGTTACAATAATCTGGGGATGCCGATCTTCTTTTCGAAAAGCCGATCTTTTGTGCTAATACTCCTTAAAAAGCTGACAATCCGTTTTCGAACGAAATTAATGGGAATTGACCGAATATCCGGTTCTTAGACACTCAAGTTTGAAAGTCACGAGACACAAATGTTTGGAAGTCACAAGTAAAAACTATTGGATATAAAAAATTGGTCCAATGGAACGATCTATCCTTTTGTAAAGATCTACAAATACTGGTAGCACTTTCTGTTTAGCGTAAAATACTTCTTTTTTCTTCAAAAAGACTTTATCGCAAAGGAGCGATACATTTTTTTTTACGAGAAAAGTTGATGAAGTTTACGTAACCAATGCTGATGCAATTATTATATTTGTCCGACATCTCATCTGATAATGTTTAATATACGATACGACGTTTTCGGACTTGTCCGGGCATCGATGTCTCTCAAACCGAACTGTGATCCGTCGGCAGTTCGCGTATATGCTCGTTAACGTCATATTTTGCATATTTATATATGCATAACAAACATATATGCGCGAAATGTGAAAATACGCTTTTCCACAAACACAAAAAGGATGACGGACCGATGACTTTGAGAAAAACGATTGATTCTCGATAATTTTTGCTTGTTCTTAAATAATGACGATTATATGTTAAAACGTTTAAAGCTTAAGTGGAATAAGATATTTACTTTCGCAAAGCGTAGCGCAGTTATTTGCTACGATGATTAATGACCACGTGTAATGGAGATTTTCTTGCTCCTTATCATCTCGGCAAAATTAATTTTTAGCATTTGTATGAGCAGCAAGCCGTGAGATTTCTGAAATTATCAATCAAAAATTATCATCAATTTATGGTAGTATTTTCAGCAACGACAAGTGCTTTGATTAGAACCATTATTCTTTCTTGAAAATGTTATATACTTCTCTTAACTGCAATAATAATTAACGAATTAACTAATGGAAAAGATAATAATAAATTAGATAAATAAAGATAATAATAAATTTATGTCTTATGTCAAACATTAAATATAGTTGCAGTTGTGAATTTTCGAATTTACGAAATTGTAATCGACGTTATTGCAAATAGAAAGAATCCATTTATCTTTAATAAACGAATAAAGTAGGTGAGTCAATACTTGAACAAAAAATTTAGCAAATTCGGTTCATATCCGGATGATCTGGAGTCAACGTCGTTTCAAGAGTAGCGGAACGCAGGGGGATTGAAAATTGCGCTAAGCGGCAGTAAAAGGTGCGCGCAAGAAGCCGTGGGTAGCCGGACTCGAGCCGGGGAATAACAAATCGCCGGTAACTCGTCCTCCGGTCTGTCCGTCCGGTTCGTCCTGCCGAGCTTGCTCATCCTCGTGATCGCGCGCGGCGACTAGCAGCGCCGGTCGCGCGGAATAAATAGGGAGAAAAAGCGCGTACCGCGCGCCGGCTCTAAGTGATTGTGGGTAGTTTTATGGCGGCCATAACCGGTGTTTGGTTTAGCGCGTTAAAGCTCCCCCAATTACGGCAAATAAACCTAATAGCCGCGCTTCTCGTTCCTCATCCCGCTGTCCTTCTCGCTCCCCGCCCGAGACCGTCGCGTTCTATCTCACACGAGGTTCTCCCTGATTCCATCGACCTCCTTCTCCTACCTGCCTCTTTTTTTTCTCTCCCTTCGATCCCTTTTCCTCTGGACCGTTTTACAATGTTCATATCATAATTTATTAACGAATCGTGAAAGCGCGACAAGAATTTAACAACCGCAGAGCGACCAAGTTAGAAACGCGCGTGTCAAAGCAAAAGCGACTATTGTTCTCTCGAGGGTTGTCATTTCACGGAAGTCGCCTAGGAAATTAACGCGCGATAAGGTCGAGTGGTAAATCGCGCGTGTCTGCGACACCCGTGTAATCCCCGATTCAGAATAGTGCGCGAATAACTGCCACGGTAAGATCGAGACGATCGTAGTAAGTGCCGTGGCAGCGCATATGGAGTACGAGCCGCATGCAATGCTGACTTGCAGCCGGTGTCCAATGACGGTCGATGATCAACCGGGTAATCCGATAAGCGCACGTGGCGGCACGTGATACGCTCCGATTGCTCGCGAAGCTCGCAGGATCGGATTCGCGATCGCAACTTACGATCGTTCGCCGCGTTTTGCCAGGTTCCGTTCCGCGAAAGATCTCTCGCGCGCTCTTATCTCACGGCAAAAACTGCAAGTAATGCGGAACGACATTGAAAATCTAATACCCTAATGTCTATTTCTACCAAAGCAGATTAACTTTAATCTTAGTTTAACTTATTTTTCATGTTTTTCTAGTTCTTGAGACTAAAAAAAGATACAAAGTAAGTTAAACCGAGATTAAAGTTAATCTACATTGATAGAAATATGTTTAAATCTAATATCCGCGAATAATTATTTACTCCAACGATAAGAACTTGATATAAAATTTGAGGCTTTCGCGACGTACACGAATATTCGGTATAATTTCTGCTTTTAAGCCGCGTAAATTCTTGATCTGATTCCGACGTTTCAGTTCACTTTATCAGGCAAGAACAATAATGCCTTTAAAAGCATCACATAATGCATTTTTTAATCCAAATTAAAAAAAACGCATTATATGATGCTTTTAAAGCCATTAGTTTTTTTTAAACGAAATTCTTAAAAAACGGATTATGTGATGCTTTTAAAACCATGATTTCTTCAAAAACCAAGTTCTTAAAAAAGCATCACGTAATGAGTTTTTTAAGAACTTGATTTTTTAAAGAAATCATAGCTTTAAAAGCATCACATAATACGTTTTTTAAAAATTTGGTTTGAGAAATGCATCATGTGATGCCTTTAAAGCCATTATTCATTTTTCAAAAAATTGATTTTGAAAGAGATAATGGCTTTAGGAGAATGCACCACACGATGCATTCTCGAGTAAATATTTTGAGTCGAAAGCTGCATCAACTTCGTTCACACATTTTTTCCTTTCTTTTATTTGAAAATCAATCGCGTGTCACAGTAATCAATTGACTAACGCGATAACCGGCGTTGTTGGAAAGCGATAAACACTTCGCTTTCCCCGCACGACATTATCCTACGAACGTGTCGGTCGAGGAAAAAAAAAGAGTGCTGATTACAGAGCTCTCGCGCGGAGATCAACCCACACGCGCGCGCGAATTCGAATAATAATTCACTCGCCGGCGACGAAAAAATGGCGCCCGGGAAAATTAAGCATTCATCATGCTGATACCGGTTAAATATCCCGCGGCCCCCGCAAAAATTTACGACGCGCGTTCACTACAAATGATCGCACGTCCTGAGAATTTATTTATTGGTCGTGCCAACGAATAGGCGTCTATTTGCTGGCGGACAATAGCAACGATTTACGCGCAGCTGGCTTCGTTGTCGCAATATGTTCCGAGTTATTGGCAAAGCAACTTTTCAATACGTATATTGTACAATATGTAGCTCCTTGAAATGTATTTTAAAATTTTACTATTTCTTAGATAAGCAATGATAACCGGAGCACCATGTCTCCCTTCATCTTTTCTCTCTTCTCTCTCTCTCTCTTAGATCCCTTCCGAGACGAAAAAGTCCGTGATCGATAAACATAAATATGCTCGAACTTTCGCAACCGCGGTACGCAACCTAACCGTGGTATATCCTCTCCGTGTCCGATGTTACTTATTGCCGGCTGTCCGTGGCGGGTTTTACTAATGTGAGCGCAGGATTAGCGCTGCCTTAACGTACCTTTCGAGGGGGCTACCCGGCGGCTCGCGCGCCGCTATCTTCGCACAGGCATATAACCTCGTAAATCCACGAGCATTTGTTTCCCGCGCGTCCAGACGTCGAGGTTACCTCCGTTAACCCCGATGCGATCGTTCATGCCTTTACAGCGACAAATCGCTCTCCCTCCTCTCGATTTCCTTGTGTTCCTCTCCTCGTCTTCTTAATCCAGTCAACGACGAGTGAGACGCGACCAAGACGTTTCGAAACGAATAATCATGTTTTTCAAAATCTTTACAATCAGTCGTTTATTCTTTTTCGCAAATTGTTGTTATTCCTTTATACGCTTATTTTTTTTTTTAAATGATATCGAGGATATATGACTTTGCTTTATCGTTGATTAAAATCGACGTGAAAGCGATCGGCAAAAAATTGATAAGAACATGAGTTATCCTGTTTAAGACGACGAGTTCTAATTAAACTCCCACATTGACATATCGGAACAATTTTATATCGCATACAGAACCAGTTATACGGACCCGGCTGCCGAGGTGCAACCTTTTAGAGGAAATAGCTTTGGTTGTTACAGCGTATTCCGGTGTTTCTGTTCCACTCGGCTATCATCATCATCATCATTATCATCATCGTTATTATCACCTTGCTGTTCTAATGGAACTCATCGGGATTCATCCGTCACGATGCATACAACGTTCAAGGCGGGACCCGTTAACAGAATGTGTCATCAGGCTTCGCCTACGCTTCACAATATTCTTCCGTGCGCTATTTGCAAGAGAGGACCCGAATTAAATTATATGTATAACGCAATCTAATTCGAGCAGATCTATATCTGGGGGGGGGTCGTTAGAACAGAATTAACGTTAAGATAAAATCTCGATAATTTAAGATAATTAGAATTTTAATTGCGATGTCGGCGATCGAATCCCTCTTGCGCTTTAATGAGCTTTAATGATGATGAAAGTGTTGATGAAAGTAATCTTAGGAGGATTTTTTGCAAACTTCTCTGTGAACGATACTTAAGTCGCAAACCGCAGATTGCGGGACCGCGTACAAGCAGCAAAGGAACAATGAGGAGCGAAAGCCGTAGCGTCTTTCTTGCGCGCGGAGTTCGATTATGTGTGGGATAATGCAGCGACAACAAGAAAGACAAGGAGAAGGAGAAAGAAAAAGAGAGAGAGATAGAGTAAGAGCGAAGACGAAACAGCGAAGAGAGGACAACCGGAGAGAAAGAAAGAGAGAGAGAGAGAAAGAGGAAGAGGGGAGAGGGAGAAAGGGAAAAGGGTAAAGAGAAGAGAAAAGTAACGAGCGAGGAAGAGAGAGAAAGACGTAATCTGGTTGGTCCACCGAGTTTCAACGGGGAAAGGATGAAGGAAGGGCTGAGGGCCTTCCAAGCGGCCGCCATAATGCATCGTGAGAAGTGTGCATGGGGTCAAACGGGTCAAAAGAACGTCATGGCGTTGCTCGTTCTTATGGCGGACTTACTCCGCGCGCCGAATGCCCGCGCAATACTGTCATACATGTGTAACGTCGTATCCTGACGGTACTGACTGCGAGGACGACTTCATCGCTCGATTACGTACGGAGCAGAAATCGTAAAAATGGCCGATGATCGCATTCGCATCAAGGGGCGATCGTGTCTCACGCGGGCGGCGAGATGAACCGTGCATTTATACGCAAGCCATCTGGAACACTTTGGATTGTCGCATCTCAATAATGTCTGGATTGAAACTTTCAGTGAGCTTAATCGATAGCTTTCTATTATACGACGAATGTCTTTATTCTGCGCTAACAAGAATATTGCAAACTCTGAAATTGATGAATTTTTGACGGATCAGAAATTTAAATTAAATAATACTAATATTGATTTCTTATATTAATCTTTAAATCGGAGGTACAAATCTCCAAGCATAATATCTTTTTACTTAATGTATTGTCTTAAAATTCATCATATTCGTCAAATTGGTTACAATTGTTAAAAGAATTCGCTACGCGAAGAAAAGAGTTTTACGAAATATGGGATGCATCAGTGCTGTAAAGTGATCTTGTCGACCACTTCCTTCATTCGCTACGAGCAAGGATCCGATGACCAGTTTGAGGTCGGCGATGACCGACGTGGGAAAGGATCGTCATCGCCTGGTCTTCCCCCAGGCCCCGGTGTATTCTCCTGCTTCTCCTTTTTTCTCTCCTCCGCGTTTCTTCGTCGCGCACGTCAACTTCGTATAACTTATCAACTTATTGCCTTCTTTAACGTTCGCGACAAAAGGCTAAAATTACCGTTTCATAATATTGTATCTTACGATAAAATAAAGGGTCGGAGCACAAGATATATTTTCAATTGACTTTCAGAAATCATTAAAGACAAATAAAAGAAGGGAAGAATCTGAAGAAACGTGAAAAAAAATTTCTAACTAAAGATGTATACACTGAGAAAAATGTTTTGTATTAGGAACCAAAAGTTTTGTTGCTATATACCCAAGAAAATTGTTCAGTTGCTATAAACAAATATGTTATTTGTTTATATCTTGTTAAATCGTTTTGGTTTAGAAAACAAAACAGTTTTGTTCTCTAAACAGTTCTGTTTTGTGCTCTAAACCAAAACGATATAACAAGATATAAGCAAATAACATATTTGTTTACAGCAACTAAACAATTTTCTTGGGTATATATCAACAAAACTTTTGGTTCATAATGCAAAACATTTTTCTCAGTGTAAGATTGGAGAAGTCAATTTATGGAAAAATTCAAAAGTATTGAGCAAAGACCTATGGATTTGCGAAATTATTGGCTACAGTTAAATAATAGAAAATAAAAAGATTACTGAAGATTCGTTTCAATCTCTATTCATAGGTTTCAAATTTAGATCCGCGCAATTCTTGGAAGGAGGATTGCGCACCGCTTTGTCTCGAGTCGCGCAATCAGTAGTCAAAGGAACTTAATTCGCGAACCGTGTTAGCAGCACAAAACACGAGCGCGCAGTTAATAAATAAACAAATAACTGTGTAATGCACGGGACGCAACCATTGTGCATTGTATAAGAAGATGCACAGCTCTTCCAACGGCCCCTTACTATCTCCGTATCTGTCGCCGTGTGTATTGATGCAGGGATACCGATGCGTGCATCCAACGTGACTCTACAGGCACGCGCAGGAACGCATTTCTATGGTTCATACTCGAAACAGCAGCCATTCTGAGGTTGTAAAGTTCATTCAAAAATAAAATCTCAAGATGTATAGTCATATTTATCAAAATTGCACAATGTTTTTGAATTTAACTCGATCTTGCTGAGCAATTTTTATGGGAAACACTTGCTAAATCCATTTCAACTTGAGAATACATTCGGCGAATTTAATTCATTACATATGTCGCTTATTCATTAAAAAATGATATCAATCACTAATTATTGAAGAATTTATCTGTAAGATGATTATACTTCAAATTCATTTTCTGTCTCTCTAGACAATTCTATGCCTATCGCTTTTTACTTTAAACAATCATTGTTGAATGTCGCGGATAAAAATCCGAACTGGATAACAAAGCAGAAAGAAAAAAGACCACGCTTCTGAATTAGTCGCGTATAACATGTTAACGTATTGAGACACGACATTTACATTTTTCTCAATGTTTTCACGAATCCGCGGAATTTTAATATTCTTATTTTATTGGACTCGCGACAGTCCGCCGTGGTCCAGGAGAATTTAATGACGCCTTTGTGGTTCGGATAATTAATCGTGGCCGACTGCGCGACTTATTTTCTTTGCGGGCTTTTTACTGCCGCCAGCTTTACGACGATGTCGTACATTTATCGAAAGCCATAATCGCGGCTCCTGTGCTCCCCAGAATGAGCGTCACAACTTACATCGCCCTTCCGATCGCGACGCATCGCGAAAATCTCCACAATGTACAAAATATGAAACTTATTCTCGCGATCTATGGTAAAAATATTTTATCTGGTTGCACGTACTAAAGTGCATTAAAACATTTAATTCTATATTAAATTCTATATTAATTTTGCCACTTACTATGCAGCGGGACACATTAATTTGTTTCTCCATCTCGAGCAAATTTCGTGCTGTATAGTGTCGTTCACCCTTTGGAGCGCCCTGTAGCGGTTTGATCGCGACCACGGTTTATGGCTCGCGCGTGTTCGGCGTAGGTGGGCAAGTAGGAACAAGCGGCGAACAACGCGCTTATTCAAATACATTCAATTAATTTCCATAGGACGACAACAATAGCTTCCACGGCGTGTAATCGTCCCTGCCGATATAGTCCCCGCCGATGCATGCCTGCATTCGCGTTTTGTGGGATCGCTCGCGACGACGGGATCCTTTAAATATATAACGGCATTAAATCTTCTACCGTGCGTCTTATTTATCTCGCAACGTGTTTCTTCTTTCCGAGTTAATAAGCGTGGAACGAGCCTGCGCAATTTTCTGCAAAATCTTGCATAATCGTGAATGGAATCGTGAATGGAAAATGAATAACGTTCGATCCCTTAAAGGTGGAATTCAGAATTTGACGTAAAGAATGGCTCGTTAATAAATTACAACGGTTGCAGATAATACCATGATAAAAATAGTAAGATAATTTTACGCGTTCAAGTGTGCTGCACTTATTTCTGTCTGCTTTAAGGCCACAAAATGATATCAATTATCCTAGAGGCGTAAGTCGTTGATATATAGAGGTGAAGGTAGGATATGATCCTTTCTTCACGTGTGCAACAAAGTTTCGCTCTTCTGACAGGCCTGTTTCTCCCCCGTTAACCGTCTAACTGGTTCTGATGCAATTGCCATGGTGAATTGGCAACTTTGTATGATCACCTTAATTAATATTTTCAACACAATGCAATCTATAAAGAATGTAAGTGTTCGTAGAACCGTTATGCATGGAACTACATCGCGTGTCGGCCTGAATTTGCTCGATTCTCTTCAATTATTCATTTCTTGACGAGCTTGGAATGAGTTTTGCTTGCCGGAAATTAAAATAGTCGCCATCTTTTTCAGATATTTACACAATTCAAAGACATAACTCGCCAACTCTTTCATTCTTTTATTTTGTATGTCTTTTACTTCACTTCGTGATATTTAAATTTGACATGAAAAAAATGGAGGATACGTTTATAAATTTTGTGACACCGTTTTGAATTTCCCTCATATGCAATATACTGTCGCGTTCGAGTTGGAGTCCAACGTTCACGCGGTTAAGATGATGTACCGCGTAATAATTGTTAATTTGTAATTACGTCTCCTTTTGCATCTCGATATAATTAGCCGCACGTTCGAGAAACTGTCCGAGGGAAGAAAAAAAACGACGCGATAGAACGAAACGAAGAAGGAGGAGGAGAAGAAGGGAGAGAGATCAGTGCAGCAAGCTGTGAATGGCTGCGCCCTTGGTGGAGCGATCGGGGGCGGAGGGCTGCGAAGAGGGGCAGTTAATTAATGGGGCGGCAACCGACCACTTCCCTTACCTTATACATGTTTTCTCTTTCTACCATTTTTTTTCATGGTTTGCCTTTTCCCTTGGCGGCGCGCCAGTATTTTCTACCATTTTCAATCCTCGTGATCTATCCCGTTTGTCCTGTTTTGGAGATTGAGAATGTTTCATGCTGCATTCGTAAAATCAAGACATAATCAAAATTATAGACTGTGAACTAAAAAAATCTCGTACGATAAAAATAAAAATCAATCTCTTGATTTTTCAATGTTTCCATTATAACTGTTGATTTCTTTTATTTATTTCTTTTTGAAAGTCTTTAAGTGGAGAGAAGCGTAATTCAAGATTATTAACAGTAACAGTCGAGTAATCTAAGCTGACTTCTAAAGATTTAAATTGTATCAATTATTGTATCTTGATACATATTAAATTTGTTTTAAAATTAATTTTTATCTCTAGAGAATTAAATTACCGCAATTGACTTGCTCGAAGCCGACAACATGGAGCACACGTCTGATTTGCAAACTTCTCTTGCAGCTTTCTTCATCTTTTCCTCGCCCGTTTTCACCTCCCATCTTCTTCCCACGTCGATTTCGCTTACGGTAGACCGGTTCTTCGCTCCCGAAGCAATAATAAATTTCGCAAGAAGATCGAAGTGCCAATCACGATCGGAGATACGAATGGGAGTACGAAGCACGTGTCGAATCTGCCGTTTTTACCGGCGCCTTTACTTCATATACTTTACACCGTGTATCAGCCTCCGATCTTCAATCCCTTCTCCGTTTCTATCTTCTTCTTCATCGCGCTACGACCGGTTTTGCGGCCATCACACATCCACGTTGCCATAATAAACTCCACGAAAGATTCCGAGTATCGATCGTGATAGAGGATATCGAACGGAAGTATTAAATCTACAATGTCCCTCCGATCTTTCCTTTCATCTTTACGTCGCACGCGTACCATTATTCTCTCGTGCTTGCATCACTTACTTTTGCATCGAGCATCGCCATTAACAACCGACTTTGTCCTTCGACATCACGGAGTGTAGACTTGAACAGATAACATTTTTGACTATTTTTTTAAGTCTGTTAATTTTACGCAATTAAAAGACAAGGTTTTATTACGTAATAAAAATGTCTTTAAAGAGGAACGGATGATTCACGAACCGCCAGATGCAGATGACGAGACGTGAGCTAGTTTCTTTATCGACATGTAACTTTCATCGTTCTCAAATCTCATTATCGCCCTTCTCTCTTACGTCCTTCAAAAACCGGTTTTCTTATCGGGAATTATAAATTTCGTCAGCGAAAGCGTGGAAATATCGCCTGTAATCGTATCTTTTTGAGTTTCTGTTGACGCCCGCTGTGATGTTTCGGCGATCACCTTCGCTAATATTCAATTCACCGCGATTTCTTTTTTTCTTTTTATCGTCGTTTTATCACTCTCCCTCGCGGATCTTCACCAATTTTTCGGAATAGCCGTGCCGTCTCGCGAACCGGTTATGCCCGATATCAATCGCGGGCGCACGATATGAGCCATCGATCACCAATGTAGCGCGGGGGCATTATATCGGCATCGTTCTGATGATCGACGCAGATTATTCGACATAAATCTGCCTTGCGTGCGAATTACGGGGCGGGAGCGTAAAATTATGCGTCGAAGTTACGATTTCGTCGGATACAATTAACCATGTGGCCGGGTCGTCATGCGCGATTTACGTCGCTTCTTTATACATGTCAAAGCAGATACGCCATGTGGCTAATATCACAAAATTGCAGGCGTGAAACTTTTCGCCGGAAGATAACGTATATCTGTCGTTCTCCGATCGATCGGCGAAAAAAAATTGGCACTGGTAGAAATCGAGTAATCCGATATCGTCGAAATCGTTTTGGTTCTTGCGCGCCCGGATCCGCCGCTTCTCGAGTTTCATCTGTCATCGATTTCTCGTGGCCACGAGTATTTCTGGGCTAGTGCATCCGAGAGGGTAGGGCTTCCTCGGCTTTCGAGGAAAATATCTGTCCCCTGGCCCCGTGTCGGGCCGTGTCAAAACATCCGCGTGACGACCGTTAAAGGTCCATCGCCGCGAGATTTTCATTCCCGGAGGTACACGGAGAACGCATTTCCCCGTCCCGAAAATGCCACCAATGCGGTACGACCGGGCACATCGTAGATCCATGATAACGCCTGAGTAATTCTGATGGCCGGTAATTTGTCGTGGGACCGGCATCACGACCGCCGTACGTTATCAAATTCCTTATCGCCGTTGAATCTGATACCGACCGGATTCGTCGCGGACGCGAGGCCAGTTGAGATTAATAATAAAAATAATCGATGGAATCGGCCTTTCCATATCCGGTCGGCGCGCGCGGCTCGCTTTCCACGAAGATCAAGATCGCGCGCCGTAGGCTCGTGCGCAAAAATTTACGTTGGCCGATATCTCATCTCTCTCTCCCCGTCGATTAAGCGGAGGCCTTGCCGCCGAGCGTATGCACACGATCGATCGGCCATTTTATCGGTAACACATTTTATATCGATCGCGCGACAAACGAGATGTTGATAGAGAGAATGACGGCTTCGCTCGCGCGAGAAGGGACCGCGTAAAAACTTGCCGCAAGACGGGACCAGATCTCATCGACAGAATTAACATACGTTGAAAACATTTTTTCAATTTTTTTTTTTTTATCACCGACCATGTACGAAAGTTGATTAAGCCCGTGAGCCAGTTTTGAGATAAATATTGAAGCAAAATATATCTTCAAGTAAGTTAACACGTTATGCAGTTATTTTTCATTATTGCATTTTACCTGAACTGAAAAACACCGTCATCGATTCGACGTTCTTTCTTCGCCGAGGCCTCGAGAGTCACTTCTTCTAAAAACCGGCCATATTTTTCGTGGTACGGATTCTACGGAAGGTTTGGCCACAGGTCTGGAATTTCGCGATGAGGAATTACGGGACGGTTTTTCCTTGATGTCCGCAGGGCCATTATTCGTATCGTCCTAATTCGAAGCGCGTCATCGGGGCCTCCGGAATGTCCAATGGCATGCGACGTTCCCCTTTTTCCTCATCTCTCTCTTGTTCCTGCTTCTCCTTCTTTGCTTTTTCATCTCGCTCTTTACCCCACCGTGTCCTGTTTTAGGTCCCAGTAATTAATTTAACTTCTTGTCACGGCGATAGTGGCCACTAATGGTTTTCTTGTATCCTGCGTGAAACTCTCTAAGTCGTCTCGCCTTTGAATGCCAGTACCGATGTCGTGATATCTATCAATGGAGAGTTCAAGAGATTTCAACTTGAAATTTCATGCATTTAATTCATAATTAATCTATATTTTTTCCACGTGTAATGATTCTATAATTTTTTTTTAAATTCAAATATCTTATTTCTTAATCTTTTATAAATGAATATTGTTAATAATTAATTAATGTGTGATTAATTGTATATTTTATTTTCTTATATTGAACATAATATTCCTAAACATTTTGACAAGGAGCAAGATCTCGAAATACATTATTGCAATTATCGATATTAAACGGTAAAGAAAGAGATGGTACGTAGTATTTTGGTGAAGCCAGCTCTAAGAGGGTTAAAAATATCGGCATTTCGTGGCGAGGGGAGAAAAGAGGCCTTCATGGAGGGAGAGGACCAAAGAGGCGGCTGGTAAATAGCTGCGTGTGCAGCGTCCGTTCTGGCCGCCGCGAGGCGTTAACGAGGCGGGCAAACACGAAGAAGAAGACTAGGAGGAGAAGATGGAAGAGGTGCCGGACGAAACGAAGCGGGAAGGGAGAGGGAGAGAAAGCCGAGAGGTAGGAGAAAGGGAGAGGAGCCGGGTAAGGCACGAAGACGCCTTTTCAAGGTGAGGTGTAAACTCTGCCGCCCTTCGGCTGCCTCTATCGGCCGCCTCTTCGTGCAACCACCAACACAAAGCACCTCTTTCCATCTTATTAAGACCCCCGACCCTGCCGGCACACAACAACCGGACTCTCTCACGATTCTCTCTTTCTTTCTCGTTCTTTCATTTTTTCGCCCTCTCTTCAGCATATTCCTTCTCCCCCTTCCCTCTGTGCTCTTATCCACGATGTTTCTTCCTCTCGATTTTGCGTCTTTGAGCTTACGCGCTCGCCGACATTGCACGCCTTGAAATGGAAATATCTTACGCTAGATTATTAAAATCGTCTCACTCACGCAGAGGGAAAATGAAGAAGAAGGGAGTTGTAAGAGATTTTGAGCAGCAAAACAGTCGCAATTAGACAGTATAACTCTTTTTTTATATTTATCAACGGATAAAGCGTAATAAGATTTACTACGACTGAATCTGATAAATTCTCATTTGCGGAATTATCCGTTCTCCCTCATTCCCGCGGCAATTCCCAAGTTTGATTTCTCTATCGCCTTGCACGTCGTAAGGCGCGACTTGCAATGATAATTTATTAACGAGGACAACTCGAGTCTTGTACAAACGCACCTTCCTCTTGTTTCTACGTTGTTATTTTAAAAGTACTAATTGCTTTGGTAGCGCGGGTAGCGCCTGATTGCGCGGCATGTATTCGAAATACGAACTCGCTCGATTGGATATCGTGCGGAAACAGCGGCGAAAAGAGCAACAAAACGCGAGCGCAGGCGAGCGAGCGAACGAGCGAGCGAGCAATTGCAGGAGGCGGCGGGCAGCACCTTGTTTATTTTAATCGGGGCTCAACGTGCCTGCGAGATTGTTTCGTCTCGCGGCACCACGATGTTTAGCTCGCCGTTTAATCGCCGTTAACGAGCGGTTATCGTTCACCAACTGGAAACACGGCGATGCTAACGAGGCGATCGGCCGGAAGCACGAGCCCTTTCGCGTTCACTTGCCTCTTCGCTCCTCTTCTTCTTCTTCTTCTTCTTCTTCGTTGTCGTCGTCGTCTTCTTCCTCTTGCTCTTCTTCGTGATGTTCTCGTGTTATCCGGAGAAGGACGGCTCTTTACCTTGGCAACGTGCATGCTACGTAATAACTAATTTTTACTTCTCCTCGATAACTAAGGAAGTCGACGAAACGAATTACCGATGTCGTTCTTTTTCTTTTTTATATTTGAGCAAATGTAAAGTATAAGAAATAAGCTAATTGCTCTCTTTTTAATAGATTAAATTAAATCTTTATTCTTTAGAAATTTTTATATTGGCGATCTCCACCGTCGAGAAACGTGAAACGCACGAAAACGATTTATTATAGAATACCATACCAAACCTCCAATTTTGACGTTATGCTACTCAAATACGAAGAAATGTCGAAAGTGTCATCTTTCTGAACACAATTCCCTTTGTCACGCGCATCGTTTATCGTTAAATAATGTTTGCTCTGAGAAGACGGAAAATCTTTTTCACGAGACCAATGTCACGCTCTTTCTCCGGATGTTTTCCAATTGTGTTCTACAATCTCCAGAAGAAAGAAAAGTGTGATTATTTTTCTTCTTCAATGTAGAAAGGTAGAGAAGAATTTCATTCGTTCTCAAAACAGTTAAGTTTTACTTGACTGCGCGACTAATCTGATTGTACAAACATTTAGAGCGACGTGACGAGGGAAAGGTCGCCCTCTTGTTGTGCTTCAAATTTAACCCATCCTGTCGCACGCTAGTTAATCCTTTAAATCTTCCGGCTAGCTTTCACACCGTGAAAAATTGCGAATCAGATTGCGACTTGACACCCCGCGGACACCAAAATGGAAATTTCTCAATAAGTTCTTCTTCGATATTCGCTTTCCTGCCAAAAATCCTATGGAATTCCATTCATTTCACTTTTTTCCGGAGTTTTCCTTTCCATTGTTGTATTACCGTCGCGAAACGTCTCGTATGCTAGATATATTTGCTTTTTTTTCTCGCCTCCGCATTATATCTTTATCCATTTCACAGCGTCCGCTTTGAGTTCCGCTCGAGAATGACTGAACGCCATCCCTGACAGAGGGTATTAGCGGCGTAAAATACAGTCGTCCAGCGGCTCGTTACATTAACGACTCCTCGCGAATCACACATATCCTACTCGTGTTTACGGAAGCGTCAGTCGCGGTCCAATAAATAACGAGATTATTGCGCGGCGCAGTCGAACAAAAAGCGACCACAATCTGTAGATAATGTCCGTTTAATTTACGGTGTTTTTGATTCGCTCGATGGCCAACGGGGTAAGTTAAGCGGATGTTTACGATCTGGCGGTACGTTCAGCGAGAATTATCAACTCTCCGAAATCTGAATTTGGATCTTTTGGTCACCAAAAAACGACACCCCGCGCTCTTCCGTGATTAATCGAGCCGGATTTGTCGCGATTATGGCTCGATTAATGTCGTCGATTTCCGAGAGATTGCAGTCCCCAAAAGGACCTGGTCAGAAGGACCAGAGCGGCCGGCACTGTTATGCGCGCCGTGATCGCGTTATGATCGTCATAAGATTTTACAACAGTCATAACAGGTCCGGTCTTTTATTGTTGCTCAGCCATCGTAGCGAAATTCGCCGCTCGTCGGCGATTTCGTCGCGACCTCCGGTCTCTGTAAATTCTGCTCAGTCAATCGGAGCTCGCTTCGTGAGGACGTGACGCATATGTTTCACGTTTCCGAATAAATTATCGTGATTATTAACATGTGTAATCAATCAAACGTACATTATTTGAAAAATCGATTTTTTGCCTCGTAAAGTTTTGCGGAGGGCATCCGCAAAATCCGAACATTATCGTTCCGAAGGTGACCGACGACGACATTCTGTGTCGCGGACACAGGAAGGTATCCCGTTCGCCAGGATGGGATCTTTTTCTTATTTACACATACGTCACAATAGTCGGCTGGCAGGCGTGATAAATTCTGGTAATAGTTGGCCATCAATCTGGCGGGAATTACGTGCACCGCGCGTCCCCTATCACAATGGGCCCACCCTGGGCTAGTACGGGACTCGTCAGCGTCCTACGGCGGGTCCTATTAATAAACCACTGTATTAACAAAGGACACATTCACTTGTTATTTAAATTGTCGGCCGCTGACGTCTGCCGCGGCGCCCTTCTCCCCCTTCATCGGATTTGATCGATCGTCATCGATTATCATAGGTTCACCTATGACTATTATAGCGCCGACCTGGTGCCCGAATCGAGAAAGAGTTATCCGCGTGACGAAGATCATTGCACCTGGAATTAAATTTCGATTTTTCAAAATGGAGGGTCCGTGCGCGTACGAGAAAAGATTACATGTCAACAGCTAGAGCTTTTTCACCGACACCTTCGATTTCTTTCCGGCATAGGTATCGCGACAGGTACAGAATCATTCCTCGCTTTCCTCTTCTCGCATTGACGTCCCCGTAATACGGGGAGAGATGTTTTCTCGGTCAAGTGTCGTCGGTGAATCCGCGAATGCTTATCGCATGAATGGGCCTCCCCCTCGACATTCGGAAGCGGCGGAATTCGCGTCGATCTTCGCGCCTCATCCGTTCTCTCCTCTTCCCCACCTCGTCTCCCCCCTCCCCCCTCCCTGCCCGGACTCTCCTTGATCCTCTCCATGAATCTCCCGGGATGTAGATGGTGAGCCGAGATAAGGGGGCTACTTAAACTTAACCCTTGCACGAGCTCGTGCTCTCCAAGAGCAGAACGACCGGTGAGACCGGAGGCCACACACCAAGAAAGACTAATAGCCGAGAAGATAACGCTCTTAAACACTTTGCCAGGCCAATGCTTCTTCTCTCCTGTTGCAACCTGCTCTCCCCTTCTGCCTCGGCGAACGAGCTACCACTCGACACCGATAACACCGCCGAACATTTAACCAGGGGCAGCGAACGGACGGGACTTGCAACCGGAGCGTCTCTTCGCGAAAAATCTGCGCGACCGCGTTTACGTAATTCCGCAGCGGAAGGATCCAAGGATTTCGCGATTTATTTTTCACGGGAGAACCTAGCGAACGTTTTAGAGAAGTTGCCTCTTCGAGTCATCTTTAAACACGTTTTCTTAAAGAATCAAGATCACACATTGCAAAACTGTTTCTCCGAAGCTATAGTTTTTTTTTTCTTCTTCTAAGATGAACGGTACTTGTACGCCAACGCGATCGCTGCGAAGTGTGTCCCCCCGGTATCGCCGATGAGCTCCGTTCTCGCCTACAGCGCGGGATAACGGCTCGATTATTGCTTTACGGTACGCCGAGATAAGATGCAGCAACGAGTTTATTGCTCCGTCGTACGTACTTGTAAATATCGCTAACGACCTCGCGTACACGCCGCCTCTGAATGTTAATCTTAATTTCCCGTGACAAGACGCGCCGCTACCTGCTCTCGCTCGTGCACGCGTGAAAGATTGAATTAATACCGCTCGTATACACGCCGTGGAATCATTACGAAGTAGCGCTTCCGAGTAATCTCCGCCATCAGTAGCGCGGCAGCCGAGGAGTTACTTAGATTGATCTTATCGATTACGCGTTTAATCGGCGCAACCGGCATAATTTGCAATGCCGTGTTTAACGACGGGACATATCTCGCTACATAATTCCGAGACACGTTTGGCAGCCGCCGGGCGATATATCTGGGGCCGCGCTTGACAATATTAACGCGCATTACACCGTTAAAACGACGCGAGATTTTTATTAAGATGGTCAATTGATGATATAATTCGTTTCAATTTGTACTGGTCTTTTTTTTCTGTGTAACGTGCATCCGCATCTTCGATGCATTGTGCTTGCAATAATTGGCAAATATTTACCTTTTGATATCAAAAATATTTTTTTAATTAAGATTTTACTAAAAAGCAGTCTAATTTCTAATAATTGATATTAAAAATATCATCTATCGATATGGATGAATGAAAAATATCTTAATCACTGTTAAATGACTTAAGAATTATTAATTTATGAAATTTTTGTTAATGAGAATCTGATTAAAATTTATAAATTAATTCTATGTTTTTTAAAAATACATTATGAGGATATGAGAATTTATATTTGTTTTACTGCGTTTCTTCAATCCGATCTAATGAAATAACAGTAGGACACGTTACAATAAATCCGAGATCCGCGAATCTTTAGATGTAAAGGGTGACAAAAAAGCAGTCATCGATTTAAGAATCGTTTTACTTGTGAAAGGGCCCGACGTGTATAAACACAAAGGCAACAGGTGGTGAGTGACTTCGGGTTTAGGTTACCGGTTCGGCTATTCAGTTTTATTCATGACTCGAGAGAGAATCGCGTATACAAATCTACTATCCGTGGGCCACTCGACCCCTCGAATTCTTTTCCTTCCGTCGACCTTCGTGGCCCCCGGTAGATTGGTGCGTCCTGCGGTAATGCGTTCACAATGGATTTAACGATCCCCTTACTTGCCGAGCGCGACTTCACGTCCCGCGGGGCATGGGTATCGGATTATCGTTCACAAGTAGCGCAATTACACACGCAATTGTTTAACTAGAAGTTATCAAACTCCATTATCTTGCACCGAGATAGGATATCGATAGCTTCCCGTCGAGTTACGCTGTTTATTGCACAACTGTGCGCCACCGATAAACACAATGGCTAAAATCGTAATCTAGTTATTAGAATCTCTTCTTGATTTTTCTTAATTACCATGATAATATAATAATATTTTTGCTGAGGTAATATACGTATCTCGGAGTAAGCATTTGGGAAATTACAGAATTGCAAATGTATAAGTCGTTATCTGGTCGGGAATTTGGAGAACGGCGCCAACTGCGCGCTTAGATCTAATCGATAAGTCGTAGAGTGAGATAACCGATACGTGATGGAATGCAAAATAACAGGGCGATTCAGGCCAATCGTTATCTACACTCGATGGCGCCGTCTGTCAATAAGCGTCACCGTTGTAAACTTGCCGTGCAGGTGCTCCTTGATACATACAATCTATCGCACGCTATAAAATATACTTGATCTAAGAGACTAAAAATGTTTCGGTCATGTGAAAAGATTTTGCATTTCTTTTCTATTGAGTTTGTACTTTTTTAATGGATCGTTATCCGAAACTATGAAAAATTTCGTGAAAATACACTCATGTGATAAAATTATGAGAGTGAAATAAATTAGTATGTCAATAAAAGAAAAAGAGAGAAAATATAATCTTGTTGATTCAAACTAAGAATGAAATATGTTCTATTGATAAATATTAATTTATGATTCAATGAATATAAAACATTTACAAGAGCAATTTGTGGCCAAAGCGATGACTGCAACAAATGAGTGATTTATAGTTATCACCGTTTAGAATGTAGATCACACGTATGATTATAGCCAACAGCTTGCCGCTGTTTGCATGCGAATGTCTAATTGCGAACACGAATATTTTTCTTCAAACGCCACTTTGCATATGATATATACAGCATTGTTGTCACAATAGCGTTTAAATAATGGGGTATTTATAAATCAAATTTCTAAGTAGCGTAATAAATGCGATTTGCTCTTGTCTCTCATACTAATTGTATGCAGATATGTAGGAAGCGGATCCAGCGAAAATAACACGCCGGGACTAAAGATCAGCACGGTCTAAAGGTCAATTAGCACTAATTAGCGCTGCTACTCGCGACTGATTGATTTAGTGGACGTGCCGTGAACGTTTCTTTGACTCTCGCAATCTTTCCCTTTTTCTTTTGTTAGGTCTTACGTCCGATTTCTTTTTCTCGAGTTATACCTTTTTCTTAAAGAGGTTAAATAATTCAACAAATGAAACAAGATTTTTTTTCAAAAACATTTGCAAGTAGTTGATAAACTTCTTTACAACAATTTGTATGCTAAAGTAAATTATCCACCAACTAATTTTTTTAAATATAGTTTCATAATTTAAAAAGATTATGACAAATATATGTACGTATTTTTATGATGTGTTCTTATCAATATATATTTCAAGTTACTTTGAGAATTGGTAAATTTGTAATTGCATGATTTATAAAATGGCTCACTTTCAAACAACAATTTCTTATCTATTTTATCTATTTATCTATCTGTGAGAATTAAAGAAATTTATTTGTTATTTTAATTTGTCCAATTGATTATCTTTCTCTAGCTAGAGAAAAAGTTTTCAACTTTTAGTTCCTTCCTTCCTTCTCTCTCTCTCTCTCTCTCTTTCTCTCTCTCTCTTCTTTCGGAACTGCTTGTCCCACGCTTGTCGATGTCGGACGAGAAAGCGCACTGAGATTGCCATGGATGATTCACAGACAGGTGCTTTAGAAGTTCGTGCCGACGGCACGGAGTAATCATGCGAATGACAAGATAAATAATCATCCGCCTACGTTGCAGATATTGTGTTGGCTAAAGCGCGTTGCGTGTAAAGTGCGTGTGACGTGTGGGATCCCGCTTGAGGAAAATATTCATATATGTTTTAAGGTATACATATATTTGCACTTTACATACATTTGTGCAAACGAATCGCGAATCTTCGCTTCATGCAAACATTATACTGCACGATCGACAATTTTCTTTAACACAAATTGCATCCTGACAGAATGGTGTCGTGCGAAGAATAAGCGAGACAAAAATCATTAATATTTTACAGCGCAAGACCATAAATCCATTGATAACACACAGTTATATTTCTTATCAAGAAATATGAAGAAGAAAGAAGATAAAAAGTTCACGTAATCCAGATGCACGATGAAGCGATAGGAAATGTTTCTAGATAAATTTGCACAGATTCTGACTAACATGTTGGAAACTATTAATAAACCGGTAAAGCTGTTTTGAAGATTCCTAGAGCATATAAACCGTAATTTTATGAATAGCATCGTTCGGTCAAACATGCTGTATTTTAAATTCGCGATTTGATCACTGTAAGATACGTACGTTTCTCCTGCCACGTTCCGAGGCTTTTGGTCTCATTCAACGAATTCGCGGAAAATCTACTTTGCGAAGCTATATTTTCACGTTTCACCGGCGAAACATTCTGTGCGGAATTTGCTTTTTCAACTGACAAATTTAGAATCCGGGAATCTTTGACTAATATCAAGAATCATACAATAATAAGCAGATATCGCTTTTACTCGCCGTCATTCATAGCAGTGATATTTTCGAACTGATGGTTTTGCTCTGTTCTTTTTTGGTTCCCCTATAGATCCCTTAACGTGACCTAACGTTATACATACATTCGACACCGTATTACGTAATCTGCTATATTTATGATACGATTGTGTGCGCAAAAACTTTTTTATTTTCCATCTAGAAACGAAGAGATTTATTATAACGGCGAAATCTACAAATAATATTTTTTATCCCATCTGGAATGGCCCTCAACTTTATTGAAATTTTCAGTGATTTTGCATACGTTTGATTTATGGAACTTCTTTTCGACGAAAAATTAAATGGCAGAAGAATCGATGTACACTGATAAAAATGTTTTGTATTATAAACCAATTTATTGATATATATCCAAGAAAATTGTTTAGTTGCTATAAACAAATATGTTATTTGCTTATATTTAGTAAAATCGTTTTGGTTTAGAGACCTAAACAGTTTTGTTCTCTAAACAGTTCAGTAAGATTAATAATAATTCGACTGTTTGTCAAATGAAAGCACTACATATATTCGCAACGATAATTTAATTCTTCTTGTATCGTATTAACTCAAAATTCCTCTAAAAAGTGTTACAGCGTGCAGCCTCAATTTCGCGACTGCGCAACTGTGAAAGCACACCGGTTTAACGGGGCGAGACTTTTTGTTATGACTTCATCCCGACCACAAATCAAGGTGACTTATCACGCGCGGTAGAAATCACAGGCAAAAAGGTAGAGATAGGGAAGCAAAGGGAGGGAAGGAGGAAACTAGTCACGATTCCGCCTCGACGTATTTCTCCGTGCGGTCTGCCTCGGTCGCCGTACGGCGCGCTCGACGAATTCGCCTTATAACCCGTGATTTACAATGGCATTTACGAGGAGTGTCGCTATATAAAGTTTCATAAACCCCCTCGCCTCCATGGCGACGTCGGGCAATTTTTCCGGAGGCGACGCGACACCCCTCTTGAGACGCGCCGCGTGTGCGAACTTTCAAACGTGCTAAGCACGCCGTCAATGATAACGATCTTTATCGTCGATAGGAAATAGAACGTGCCAGATACACGTCGATGCGAATCGCCGTGAAATGTCCGCTACGTGAATGTCCTTATCGCCTAGATATCGCCGTTGATATTAATCCATTCAAAGGAACGCAACTCTCGATGGGAGTTCCCGCCTCCATTTTCGGGCTAATCGAGCGACGTGACAAATTGACATTCGTGATATCTGATCCACATGGAAAGTCGATTTGTCAAATAAGATTTGAGCTGAGTATTCGAGGAGATAAAGTAAATCGTAAGCAATCATTGACCACTCGAGGGATACTCATCCCTTTTATTACCGGTGATTGATATGCCTTTCATTCAAAACAGCGCATGAAGGAATTATCGTCTCGTTTAGTCAAGGAAATTTATTCATCTCCCTTTACACGCTCACTTACCACGAGAAGTAGTCCTTTCCGCTGATAAAGGGCGTCTTTACGATAAGACGCTCGTGGGATATTGCCACTTAGCGCTCCACTCGCCCCGGCATTATCGGCAAACGCGATCATAAGCGGGGCGTGGGAGAGCCGTATAATTTCCTGATTTAAGGGTACGCACAACACGTGACACCTCTGTCACGTGCGTGGATGTTGTGCGTGGATGTTGTGACGGCGATTAAAACCTCGTTAGGTCGGACGCGCACCAAGCATTCCTGCGTTAGGTCCGCGCGCGAGATTTAAGGCCCATCTACAGGGCCTTAGATCCCGGGATGCTCGACGACGACGGCGGCGGCGGCGATGGCGGCGGCGAAAAGGAACGTAGAGAGATAGGATCAGGCTGCTACATCCTGCGGGATTGCAGCGGGCCCGGGCAGGGCCGGCCCTGCCGCGGTATCTAATCTGGCCACTTTTGGAGCCGCGGGTAGCCGTGTTTTGGCCGGGGATCGTGTTAAGGGGATTTACATTCATTTCGATCCTAATAACCCGATCCCTCGGATCCCGATTTGGAACACGATATCCGTCCTCTCTCGTATACATATACTTTGCCCTTTCTCTCCACCACCTTCTCTCACTTTTTCTTTTCCCCCTTCTCGCCTCGCCGCGTCTTTCTCCCTCTCCCTCATCGGCTTGCCCGGCGCAACAAGCTCTTAAGTTCAGGGCGTCGAGTGTCTCCCAACTTTTACCCCTTTATAGGAATAATTTCTCGTTTTTTCCCCGATCGTAGTTTGACAAAAATATTTACAACTGAATAGAACGTTTCTTTATATACCGCATTTTCATATCACTCGCTTTCAATCTGTAATTCTATTGTACACATACGTGTGTTTCAAATTGTCCGATTACACACGTATCGCTCTGCGTTAGTACGATTTCATTACACATCAGTAACAAAGTGTTCCTCCCAGCTTTATTCTTTATCGTACTTTATATTCTGTTTCGACCTGTTCTCACGCGTTCTCCGTCAGGTCCTCCAGTTTCTGGCTTGATACAATTCCTTTGACGTAATCTCGCACGTTCGTGACCGCGAAGAGATATCGATACTGATAGCTGCCTGTCGCCTTCGCGGGACAGAAGGAGGAAGCCGCGCGAGAGCGATCGGGCAGCGGAGCGAACAGTGGAAGCAACGAGGCGTGCTTTGATTGCGGTGGACGAGGCATCATCACCCGTGGTCGCCTTCGTGGAGTGCCCGAGGAGCCTGTCGACGACGGGCGTGACGTGCCTCGGGGCCAAAATAACACGCCCCTGGTGTCGTCCTCTTCCCCCCTCGTCCCGATCCGCGTTCTCGCTCTCTCGGGGCTCTCTCCCCGCTCTTCGTCGCCATCACTTGGTCTGATCCTCCTTCACCTTCTCTCCCCGTGGGTAATCCGTTCCCACAGACAAAAGGGCCTCGCGGTCCGTCGACTTCGATCTGCCTTCGCCGCCTCGATTGTCCATCCTCGCGGTCTTGTCTTCCGCTCAGGTATGTAATAAGGATGTAACATGAGCTCCTCGGGACACGGCGAGGCCCTCGATCGGTCCTGCGACAGGTTCGAGCCTCCTTGGATCGCGCGCGATCCGGGAGAATCGATCGGACTTTCCAGGAAATCGCGCGGCCGTCGAGAGAAAATCGGGAGGATCCTTGATAACTCGATGAGAAATGTTCGTTCGAATGTTCTTTACGTTGATTGTTCACGATGTGATGCGAATAGCAGAACGCAACGATCAATAAGCTTTTTACAAGTTACAAGCGTGATAAAGATTAGTTGTGAAGATTAGATGGATGTTTCTAAGTTGTTTGTTTCGTCATTTAGACTGATGAAAAAATATTATACATATGATTAGTACAATACTGATAAAGTCTGTTCAAATATTTTGCGAATACTTTGTATATCAATCTTTTTCATTTTGCTCTGCAACCATTAAAGAGCTACTTTTTAAAAAGTCCGCAGTTAATACCCACCCGAACCTTTTAAATTCTCTTTCGCCTTGTTGTCGCTCTCGTCCTAGAGTGTCACTGTGCAGGTAAGCAATAAGGATGTAACCTGATCTGCTAAGAGCGCAGAAACACAAGGATCGAAAGCACGACAGGTTGAAAATTCCTTAGCGAGATTGATCGTCACGCCGATCGGCTTCCCGGAAATCGCATGTTGGCAAGATGACACGTTTGTTACGAGCAAATTAATTCAGATTTTTTTAAAGAAATGTAATATTGTAAAATTTCTATCAAGAATTTAAAGAGTCGGCTATGCACTTTAACTGTTATTTTCCATATGAAGGAGCGCCTAATAAGATTTGCTTTGGTCTAAAAAAAAAAAATTAAGCGCTATGAATTGAATTTTCAATTCACAATCCATTCTCGTTGAGTTTAGACTCGAGATATTCGGTTGTTTGACGAACTGCTAAAATAAAGAACGTAGATTCGTACGGCATACAAACGAACAGCTACGAGGCGAAAGAAATCAGAATAAAGATGAAGGAAGGAGAGACGAAGAGAAGCGTGAGATAGGTCGTCCCGGCGCAGGGATTGCTCTTCAGTCGTTACTGCTGGGACCATCTAGAGAGCTCGACAAACACTCGATGCACCTCGCACGATTCTTTCTGAAAGCATGACTATCATTGTTGCCGTGTCATCTCTTTGGTCCCGGGCCATTGTCCTTCTTGCACCGATCGCGTCTCATTTCGATAGTTCCTTTAGACGTCGATTAATCAAGACGAGCACCGATCACACATGAAGAAGAAGAAGAAGAGGAGGAGGAAGTGGGAGTTGAGAGTTTCGACACTCTGAAAAATCTGCTGGAAGCAAGAAATGGTAGCCTCGATATATGGCAATGTTAAAAATCCATAAAAGGATTTCAAACTGTCCGCGCGCGCCGTAGACTCCTCTCACTGTCTGAGAATTTAAATCCTCGGCGATCAGCGGAATTGATAAAAGTACGAACACGATGTTCCGACCGTCGCGTCGGTCGTGTCACGGAGGTTACCGTCGAGGCGGAAGTGGCTTCCTGGAAGATCAGCTGACGCCTGGGCGGTTCGTTTTGTTGCGCGGTGAATGGAACATTGGGGACCCACTCCCGGGGTCCTCGAATGCGGCCGGTATGCGGACGGCGGGAACGCCGTGAAGGAGACGGAGGGTGGTGGATCGCGCGAGAGAAGAGGGGGTAGAGCAACGAGCACGTTAAAACAAGAAGATTGGAATAAAAGGTTGGCCTGGCCGCGGGAAGGTAAAGCCAGAGCGGGCCCGGAGGTGGAGAAGAAACGGAGAAGAAACCGGTGGGGGCGGGGCTCCGTCTGCGGATGCTGGTATGGAGCCCAGTCCTGCTTCGCACACCATCTTCCTTCATCTCGGGACCCAACCCCCTTTCGAGACAGCAGTACGTGGCCCATCTTCGGGTTCCTTTGCTCCCGCCGTTTCTTCTACTTTAATGTGCTTCTCCTCTTCATCTCTCTCTATCTACCACTTCCATGACACGTCCCCTCCCTCTTCCTCTCGTCTCTTTCTTTCTGCTCCTTGACCTCCGCACCCTCGGCCAGCGTCTCCAACTGTTCGGCAACACTCCGACGTCGTTTGTCTCGACGTCCCACTCCTTTGTTCTCGGCGATGGCTCGACAATTTCGCGGACGTTATCTGCGACTTAACGAGCCGTAACATGCACCGAGGGCAATTAGTACCATGCCAAACAGGGAAATTAATATCGCTTTAATGTCACTACGTTGATTATATACCGCGGGATGTACACGCACGCGAGCAGAGCTGCGGACTCGCGAGATTTAACACGGGTTTATCCGCGCGCTTAAGCGATAAGATACGAAATATGTAAACGAGATGTAAGCGAGACATGCGCTTCGTAATTAGCGGCCATCAGGGCCGAGTGATGAAGGAGAGATAAAATAACATCGAGGCAGAACGCGGAGAGAGCATCCTTCTCACAACGCGACTCATCATCTCCTATCAACCCGACTGGTTTCTCAGCTACCGGCAGCCCGCGATATTCGCGTTTGTGTGCGTGTATATGTTTACGTGCAAATTCTTTATTTGCGCCTGTAAGGATTAATTGGACTTAATTTATCTCCGTAAAAATTGAAAATATCGATAAATTTTTACCAATAATAGGCATATTCATATCTCATTCGCGCGGCGCATACTCATTTTACAGTACGTACAAAAGCAGAATTTGCTACCTTGTTAACACCGTTGCTCTCCTTCTCGATTAGATCGAGAGCCATTATAATAAGTGGCCGAACGATATTCCGAATGACGATGCTGCTTCAAACGATTTCCAGGAAACTCTCATCCTCATACCTCTTACAGAAATTGGGATTGGCCCAATTCCATTAAGGTCCTTTCTGTGAACTAAAGCCGCGGCTTCCCTTTTGCGTTTCACACGAACAGTCGTTTTCGGGACGTTCGGCGCGCGTACAAGCACTCGGCTCGGGAACTTTTTTCGATTTCCGCCGCAATTCTTTTCTTCCTTTCCTCCCCCTCCCCCCCTCCCTCTTTCCACCACCGTCTTCGCGTAACGCTCCTTATCCCTAATGTATTACGAGCCCGGTCATTTTTTACTCGAAATGGATTTTCATAAGACCCGACATTCTCAGCTTTGGCCAACCGCGCGCGCACTCCTTCTCACTCCATCATATCCCTGTATCTCTTCAACTCCGCCAAAATATTTGTAAATAGATGTAAAGTCTGGGAGGGGCCCAGGGGGTATCCTGCTGCGCGAACAAGGCTCCCCATAGCGCACTACGGCCGATATATCTCTCGGGCCCTTCACCATTCTTCCCTCTCTTTATATGAGACTCCTTCGCAGCCTTTTATACCTCCCCCTTCTCCACCTTCTTCTTCTTCGTCGTCTTCTTCATCTTCTTCATCTTCTTCTTCTTCTTCTTCTTCTTCTTGACTCCGTCGTCATTCTCATGCTCTATTACCTTGGTTCTCATCGTGTATCGTGCAGCGCGAGGACTATACGTGAAAGCCAAAGGCGCATGAGAAAATTTTCGAAGATCGATTTTTGATCGTAATCTTTGTATCAGGAATATGCATTCGATATTTTGGTGACAAGTGAAATGAGAATGCGCATTCCTGCCTCGATAATCTGTTCGACAATATTTTTATGTGGAGGAACGGCCTCTACTGAAATGTTTCATTCCAATTACCATAAAATGATCGATTCATTTTAAATCGATTTTTCCAAGCGAAGCATGACGACGATCCTCCGCTTTCGTGCACCGGAAGTAATAATGACAAGTTAATCGAAAGCTAGCCATGTTACGATGTAGCCTTGTAAATTTCGCGAAATGTATCACACACGAGGGAATTAAGGACCGTCTATTAAAGCGAATTCGGATATGCCCCGCTTCACAGGGTCTCGTTCGAACCTCGGGGACTTTAAATGGAAATTCATCTGACAGCCGACGGGCGTGCAATTCACTCGCGGCAATCGCGTGCACGTGGCGTGAAGGTTTCCACCGGCGAGGATCCGAGCTCGTGAGCGCGAGAAAATAAAAGGAAGGCGAAGAAGAGTAAGAGAAGGTAAAAGGTGGGACCGGTCCCCCCGGACGGAGAGGGCCGTCGTCTGCGCCTCAATAGGGGCTAATTGCCGCAAGGAAAGCTGCAAATTCGTGGACATTGTTAGACTCCGTTCCGTTCTCAGTTAGTGTCGAACGACGGGCTCTCATTGTGCAGCCGCGCGGATTGCGAGCTGCTTCGGGTGTCCAGCGCGCAACGCTTCTCGGGTTGTGCGCCGCCATTGAAATGCCACGAGAATGAAAAGGGGTGAGAGAAAGAAAGAGAGATCGGCAGAGGAGACCGGCGGAGTGTGTAAAATTCGTCGCGGCCGCAGCGCGTTCTCGCGATCGACAAGACTCTTCACGACGGCTCCCGCCGCTCCCCCTTCGTCTCTCCTCCCCAACTCCGAAGTCGTCGAAACAGCCGATTGTGTGCCCTTCCGAAAATTACCTTCTTCCGCGCACTCGGCCGGGCATAAAAAGTGCAAAAAGGCGGCTCCGCTCGATTTACGCCGAGCGCGTTCACGTGCAAGCGGGCCTGTCTGCGTTCTGATCAGTCATCCGCATGATACAGCCCTGCGTGGGCGATTGCCCTCCGAGAATTGATTTGAACACGGGGCCTCGGACGCCCCTCGAATGCCCTTCGACAATGCCGCGGCTCCGGTCAATGGGGACTCCCTTGCGTTTGGCTTCTCGCGCCCTCGATACGCCGCGTTCCGGATTAAGCCCGGGTTTACACGGGTTCTGTGCCATTGGGGCCCTCCTCTCCCCTCTCCCCTCTCCCTCCGCCGTCTCATCCCCCGAGTCGGCCATCCATGCTTCGTTACGAGGCCGCGTATCCTATTGACTCACTGGAGCACCGCCTGGCCTGGAGTCGTCGTCAACGTTAGAGGTAGACAATGAGAAGAAACGAGAGAGAAGTGATTTCCAGGCAAGAAGGGAGGAAGCGGCGTGACCGAGTGATCCTCGACATCGGCCGTATTTATATTCCTGTTTGCCCGCTGATTCGCCACGGATCTGAGCCCGTTAAAGTCTCTTAAAGATCCAAAGGGCCAACCTCATAACCGGTCAAAATACGCATTCGTTTTCCTAACTCCGGCGATTCACGCGATCGCCTCTGTACCTGACGCCACTGGTCACGACTAAGGGACCCCTTTTTCCGCGCGCACCGTGAAATCGACTGAATTCTCGGAGCTCGGACCGAGCTGTCCCCGCGCGACGTTTTCAAATGTGACGGAAATCGTATTAAGCGGAACTAACCGGAAAAGTAGGCTGCTGAAGAATCTCTCGCCGAGAGAAACGAAAGAGACCAGCTTCAATCTTAAGTTTCTGAATATACACTTAATCCGAATTCTAAACACCGAAAATAGTTTTCTGAAGGTAAATTAGAAGAAATATGTAAATATACGGTCTAGATAAATACTGTAAATCCCTAAAAATACATTTCAACATGTCAAAACTGTGTGACCCTATATCATCTGAAAGCAAACTCAGCTTATTACCTGGACAAGCAAAACACATTGCGAGGTAAATTTTCGATGAAATTAGCTTTAGTCGCGATACGCATCTGGAAAAGTTGTAATTTTGATTTTCGGTTTCTCGTTTGCCAATTAGACTAATCGCAGCCTGTGTCGTTCTTGTCATCAATTTTGACCTGTGCAATATTACAGAGGTGCAAAGAGAAGCTCAACACCTTGGCGATTTCGGTGATGAACCAGTGGCCGGGAGTGAAACTGCGGGTGACCGAGGCCTGGGATGAGGAGACCACGCATATGACGGACTCCTTGCACTACGAGGGACGGGCCGTCGACGTGACGACAAGCGATCGCGATCGCTCCAAGTACGGGATGCTGGCGAGGCTCGCGGTTGAGGCCGGCTTCGACTGGGTTTACTACGAGTCCAGGTCGCACATACATTGCTCCGTCAAATCTGGTTAGTAATTTCCGTCATATCATTCGAGAAACGCAGACTAAACTGAATGAACTCTATTTAAGAGCTGTACGAGTCGCGATCGAATTGCCGTCGGATCGTCCTGAATCGCGCCGGGGAGAGGAAGAGCGCGAGTGCATTAAAAGCGGCCGATCTCGCGGACCGCGTGTGGATTTTAATCGCGGTCATTTCGCGTTAATACCCGCGTAAACGCCGCGTCAATAAAGATGAGCGTATAAACTACCGAACGGTAGTTGTAATGACGCCGTTTAATGCAATAAAGATGCTGGAGTCGGTGCAGTTGTGTAATAACGTCGTTTAATGGAACAAGGATACTAAAGTCGCACCGTTCTTAAGTCGCGAGTGACAAAGTGACTTGGCGCCTTGAGTGAACGTATCATCTATATGGCGACATAAAATCATTTAACATTATTGATATTGTAATATCACTTGGACCGTTATACTCGAAGATACGTGAGGCAGATTAATTTTTCGAACAAACGTTTGATTAATTAAATGAACAGTTTAATATTATGTTGAATATCATGTGTATTTTCTACTTCTTTCATGAAAATTGGCGCCACTACGTTGTAACGTTTAAAGATACCTATTTTATCGATGTTTAAAGCTACCTCTCTTTCTCTGCTCGTTGAGAATTGTTCGTGCGATGCCGCAATATTAATGAAGTGCGAGTCCTTGCAAATTTAAATTAAATTTCATTATTTCTCAATCATCAAATTTGATTTGAGTTTGAATAATCGATTAATTGAATATTTCTGTCCGAAATATCTTAAACTATTATATCTCAGAAATCTTATTAAGATTTTTAAAAGCAGTCCATCACGTGATTTTTCAAATTCAAATCGAATTCGATTCAATTCAAAACGATTTGAACTGAATACCAGATTTCCCGAAATTTCCATGAAAACATTTAAAATACAGACAGCAACACTACTCGTCAATCCTTTCTATCATTTTGTTAATGAAGAACGCAGAAAATGAAAAACTTCAAGCTTATTATGTAAATAATTTATAATTCTATTATGCGCGCTAAATAATGAGAATATGAAAGAAATTCCTGAATATACCAAAAGATGGCTCCTGCGGTATATTTACATAACATTTTTAATTTAAATTTTTTAATTTTTTTTATAATTTGAATAACAAGAATTATTTTTTTTTAATGAAGTGATTCTTAATTACGAGAAAACCTTGTGGCGTATACTCTCTCTCGATCCAGCAATATTTATCTGCATGAGAGCAATCATCGATTCGTGTTCGTTCCAAGTCGTGCGGTTGAGTTTCATATTTCAAAATAAATGCCGATAAATCAAGGCGTGCATGTCGATCCGAATTAAAACTACACATAGAAATTGCCGCGAAACCGATACGAGTCGATGGTTGAGGGGAACGAAAAGGGGTAACAATGAGGTGCAGGGGAATCGAAGTGTGCAACAAAAAGTGCGAACGCGATCCATGTGCGTTTAACGCTCCGCTAATTTTCACTGTAATCACGTTAATCAATCGACAGGCGATTGTGAGCACGCTTAACAAATGACGATACCTACATCCTGTTTGTACCACAAACTTGACATTTTGGTCTTCATAATGCATTCCAGAAAAATTACGTTAAAGGATATTATGTTTCTTGAAAATTTTATTATATTTATAAATTCCCTTTACATCTGCGCGCATATTTTTATCATAATTTTTTTTGCTGTTAAAGGATCAAATTTAAACCAATTCCTTGAGTTAAGTAAAAGTAAATAATATTTTGTTATTTTTAACTTATCATATACATATATCGAAATTATTTCAATAAAACATGTAGTTAACATGTTGTTATTCAACTCTATTGATTTAATTAAATTTACAACTTAATCATTATAACTATAATTATAATTATTATAACAATTTAATTTAATCTAATTAATAATATATTGATAATAATAGTAGCCATCTAAGAAATGATAAAAATAATTCAAACTGAGTATAATGTGTCATAAATTTAACAATGTAATGTAACTTTAATAATACTTTGTTGCGCGCAAAATTCAGAATTAAAAAATAATAACTATAAGTTTTACCATTTTCGCTTTCTTTTCTTTCATCTGTTTCACCTGTCTTATCTCTCTCTATATGTATACGTATCTTTCGTTTTCAGAATCGTCTTCAGCGGCCAAGTCTGGTGGTTGCTTTCCCGGAAAGAGTCTGGTCCGAACGGAGGACGGCAGTACGAAGAGACTGGACGAGGTGCATCTCGGTGAGCGTATCGCCGCTCTCAACTCCCGTGGCGACATTGTGTACAGCGAGGTGATCGCCTTCCTGGATCGTTCCCCGTCCGAGAGGAGACAGTTCATCCGCCTGACAACCAAGTCCGGCCGAGTCCTCACGCTAACGCCAGCGCATCTGGTGCCGGTGGAGAGTCGGTCGTCGGTGTTCGCCGGTAGTGTGCAGCCCGGCGACAGGATCCTCGTGAGCGACACCGACGCGGCGAGCGCGGCGAACGAGGTGGACAGTCGTCTGCGATGGGACAGCGTCGTCGAGGCGAAGCTGGTCCTCGAGGAGGGAGTCTACGCCCCGCTTACGACGGAGGGCACCCTCCTCGTGGACAACGTCGTCGCGTCCTGTTACGCCGTCGTCAACAGTCAGTCGGTGGCGCACTACTCCTTCCTGCCGCTGAGGGTTTGGCACAGCGTCACATCCTTCTTCCTGCAAAGGCTCGGTGACTTGGAGCACCTCGTGGCGCGACCCAGCAACGCGTCCAGAACGGCCGAGCCGACGACAGGTGGAGAGCCGCAGGGCGTTCACTGGTACGCGTCGATGCTCTACTCGCTCTCCTCCTACGTGCTGCCGTCGAAGATGCTCTACGACTGAGATCCTCGATAAGAACAATAGACCACGTGCTCCGAGTCAAGTGTCGAGTGAATCATCGAGGGGCAAGCTCTCGAGCGTTCCAAAAACTCTTCGGAGCCACGAAACTTAGTGTTGATTAATCATCGAAACCTGTCGCTCGAGACTTTCTTTTTTATGGATCGTTGTCGTGGACTCCGGTTACACACGCGTGTCGTTGAAGACAGTTAATGTATGACTGCGCGGTCCCTGTCGTGAGAAATGCGTGTATTTAATACGTGGAACAAAAGACGTCGTTGTAGGCGAAAGACATAAAGTTGGCCAGTGACCTACCAGTGTTCAGCGAGTGACGTGTAGTATATTAGAGATTCTAGGACGATAGAGAAATAGAAAAATAGAAAACAGAGATTTAGGGAGAATCGGGACTTTTTCTCTTCGCGTTTTTAAATATATATATACAATATACTGATATAACAAGTATCCTTTCTTTGTTCGCGAATCGTGTGCGTCTTATCCAGTATATTTGTTTCTGACGTGTCGAAAGGAATCGCCTTTGTGTCACGGAAAATGTGTGTAAGATAATTGCCAATTGTTCTGCCGTAACGTTATTCCAAACGATCTTCTGGACGTACGTACGAGCAGCAAGAAAGCGTCCGTATTTAATTATACATTGTTGAAATTATAACTAATTTAAAGAAATAAAAAGAAATATCTTTACTTTAAGTAGGACTTACAACGCGTCTTTATGAAATAGTAAAAAATTATTGTATATATATCCCGCTTTTTTTGTTTTTCCTCCTTCCGCAAGGAGAAGGAGATATAGCCTATTTCTTTTTATCTTCTATTCTATTTCGTAATATTGCTTATATTCCATATATAATTTAAAGTCATGTATCCGAAATTATAATTATAGGTCTATTCGGTATGAGCTGCACTTTCTTTCTTTTGAAATAAATTCGATATAGATTTAGACTTTTGAAGGAGAGAAACGAAAGAAGCAAAGTTCAAAGAAAGTGCGACTAAAGACGTAAACAAAACTTTATAAATATTTATTGCCATTATCGATTGTGGCAGTAATTATCGAATACCACTGTAAAATAATATTAAATCGCGTTGTTCTCGCAGTGTCATATTTTTAATAATAGTCAATTATAATCAACATGTTAATTAATTAAAAGTTAATTAATTATTTTAATAATATAAGGACTATTTTTTATTAAGAAACATAACTTAAATTATCATCAAAATATTATATATTATTATATATATATTATTTTATGTATATTATATATTATAATAATTATTATTTCAATTATATTATTATTTGTATATTGTAGCATACAAACAAATTATTAAAAAAAATTATGTATATATATATATCCTTTTCACAAAAAATTGAATTACATCATTAACGAAAGCAGATCATCGTGTCTTGTTATTTCCATACAGCGACTGTTATTAATAAAATAAGCAAGTTAGAACATTTAAGCAAAGAAAGACATAATCCGTTATCTTGTACTGTATGAAAATTAATTTATTATAGAAAAATATTAAGCATTTAAGTACATTAAGTTTTCTCTTAATTTTTTATATTTTAAAGAATAATTATCCTTTTCTTTTTCGAAATTTATTTAAAAAGTTTTATAGAAGCAACTTCATTCCGATGCATCAAAAAATCGAAACAAAATATAATTAATATGAAAAATATCTTTGATATTTTTTTATTCTAAAAAATTTCATAATTAATGCCTGAATTTTCCAAGTGGATCGATTTATGTTTCAGAAATAAATCTTATTTTATACAATTAGAAACGATTATAATCTAGCGATTACTCGTAATGACGGCTAATGAGACAACTAGACTAGAGGAAGAACTGGAAGATGTAAGATTAAGAAAGGTATTGACAAACAATTTTAGCATTCTTTTCTTCAGCTCTCTCTCTCTCTCTCTCTCTCTCTCTCTCTCTCTCTATGTCTGTTTTTTCTTAATGTTTTTTAATATAAAAAATAGAAATATGACATAATGCACCTTAAATTTATTTCAAGGTTATTTTATTTCAGCAGCCCGGTGTGATAATTCCGCATTTGCAAAAGCCCGAAAAAAGATTTTTCGAAATTGTCGCTGACGGAAGTATCGCCGAAGTGCGGTTATTCCTGGAGGAAAATCCAAATATCAATATAAACACCGTAAATTTTCAAGTGAGTACACAAATTTGTAATTTCTCATGTGATTTTGAAAGAGTATGAAATATTGATATGAAAAAAAGATCTAGGTTGCAGTATTCGAGCAAACTGAGGGTACTCATTTACACAGATTCAGAAATATATGATCTCATTTTTTGATATGTAATTAAATATCGATTAATCACAAGAATTATCAACGATAGTTGTAAATATTATTTACAAATGTTGGCCATCTGGAATGCTAAATTACACTATGATGGAAAGAGTTTTCCATAAATGATATTTTTTTCTAAATTTGTTGGACTGCCCACGAAGTTGCGCAAAAGGCTTCAAACCAAACTCTTAAACAGCTCGTAAAGATTTCCAGATTTATCTTTCTCGTTACCGGCTTTTTGTGACTTAAACGACTCGTGTTAGGATTCACCGAAACGACGGAACATCAAAAGAAAAAACGCGCTTTTTTTGGTTTTCAGGTCAAGTTTTTCTTTAAGACTGCCTAGTGCTAGTAATTTAAGATGTCCTATCGGTTTTTAATTTATACTTGTTTTTTGGTGCTCAGCAGAAAGGGATTCAATTTTTTTTAATTGAAAAATTTTCGGTAAAAGTTTTTGCAAAAGTATAATTCATAAATATTTATTTATACATCCTAAACTCGAAACTCTCCGACCGTTTTAAAGTCTTTGACAAATCCATGTGGTTTACCGGCATAAGTGCAAGAAACGGCGGAACCAATACAGGAAGAAGAGAGACAAAACGAAGAGAATGAAAGCGATACGAAGTCCAGTTATCTCAGATCTTTACCCTATAAAGGAACACGTACCCCCCGTGGAATGTTTCCTTCATCCATTCGGCCGGTACTGGTAATCACCTCAGTGTGCCCCTTTCCGTCTCCTTCTCTCTTTGAGAGGGTTTCAGAAAAGCGACCAAACTCTTGTTTGACTTTGAGACCGAAATGCCGAAGCGGTACGAAGAGAGACGGCACGCGAATGGAAGGAGTGGAAAAGGGAGAGCGGAGAAGTGAGATAGAAGAGGGAACTTGACGGAAAGAAAAAGGAGAGAAGGAGGCTGGGTGTTCTCCGGCTGTATCTTCGGCCATATTTCAGTCCGTCTTTTTACAAGACAATGATTTCAACCGAGACCTGATAAAAATTATTCAAATGGCCCGACCCGCTGTAAATTCCACATGGGAATTCCCTCGACGTCGGGAGCTCCTTCCACGATCTACTTGCGTGCCTTGGACGCGATCTATGACGATGCGTCAACGAGCCTCGCGCGATGCGCTAATTAAACCCGTTATTTTCTCACCCGGGATTTTCGAGTCCTTTTAAAGGATCCTCGCCCTTCTCTATAAAGTAGGATGATGATATATAAAAAAATATAAACTTGGTCTTTTCCGTAAAGGGATTATCTCATATTAGGTGAGCACGCCTCCGTCATTCCGCCGAGTGTTTTCGCTCGCCATTCATCCTTGGCACAAAAAGTTTCGCAAAAATAAATGATAAACAAATATTTAGCCAGGCGTAAAATCTGATCGAGTCACGGCATTAAGGGCGGCAGCTGTCTATTGTCGAGGGACAGCTAACAAGGGCTTTTTGCTGAACATATATCACGGACTGTTATTGTCGTTAGGCGTGGATGTACACGGATACTCCCAGGGGCCTGTCGAAAAGCCAAAATATCAGTGAATATTGTGACTGGTGTCGGCGACAACAATGGTGCTGGCCCATTGTTGGGGCCCGCCTCTGTAAACGCACCGCAGATGGGCGAGAAACGTCGTCGAGCCATTCTTCCTACAAAAAGGGACACGGCCGAGAAAAAGAGTGGAGTCGATAGCCTTCTAAAAGTCGATCTTGCTGCAGGAAGAGACCGTGGACTCACGGCGGGAAGGAATTCCGGGAAAGTTCGGGAATTTCGGTCGTTCAACCGTTATGTATGGCATACCGTTTTGCATTTTTCTTAGGCAGATCGCTATTTCCGCCATCGATTAGTAGACAATTACAGGTAGCAGGACGATAGAAACGGAAATGAAAAAAATAGTTTCTGACATTCATCTATTGTGACCCTTGTTTTTCTTTTCTGATTTATCAATAAGGGAACTTTTCTCGTCAGATGATAATATTAATTAAACTTTCATATTTTCAGGGCGTCAGCGCGCTGCATATCGCTGTCAGCGAGAGAAACACGGCGATGGTCGAGTATTTGTTGTCTCACTCAGATATCGATCCGGGCGACGCGCATCTGCATGCAATCAGAGATAATCAACCGAGAATTGCCGTGCTGATATTGAATAAGCTGAATGAATTGACACCGGGTCTCGAATTCGCCGGTGTCACTCACAGTCCAGATTTCCCGGACGATACGACGCCGCTCGCGGTGGCGGCACAATGCGGGCATTTCGAGATGATTGATATACTCAGATTCAGACGGCACATTCTGCAGAAACCGCATCCATCTAGTTGCAACTGCGAAGAGATTTGCAAGTACGATATCATTGTATATGAAATTATTTTAAAGCAAAGCATTTGCAAGTTTAATTTGTGAATTTTTTCAAGTCGCTACTAATCACTTATTGTACTACTCAAAGTACGATAATCAAATAAACGTATTTCATTTTTACGTTTATCTTTTTTCTTTAGACCGGAAAGGGAAAAAGGTGATATTCTGACTATAAAAAAAATGAGATTGTTTATATATAAAGCGATATCGAATCCAGTATACATTTGTCACACCGAAGAAGATCCGATCTTAAAAGCTTTTCTGTTATCGGTTGAACTTAGTAAAGAAGCTCCATTTGATAAAGAGTTCTATCCCGATTACAAAGCATTGTCCCATGTTAGTTAAATATGATTTCTTATTAAAAATTTATTAGATTAATAATTATCAATAATTATCAGCAAAATCACTCACTTAATTACACAAGAAATACAGATTTGTAGAAGAGACAGAAGACTAAATTATCTATTATTAACATATTTTATTAATATATATGATATCTACGACGTGTCAAGATATTGTCTGTTGCTCATGAAAAGTTAATAATGCACTTAGTTTTATGATGAAGGAGGTGTCCCAATTTGCCACAGACTTAATTGGATGCGCTCGTACCGCCGAGGAAGTCGAATGTGTATTAAGACAAATTGCCGGTTTCGGTCGTACCTCTAGTTTCGTATATCCCCGACTCTTGCTCGCTTTGGACTATGAGCAAAAAACTTTTGTAGCTCATCCGAATGTGCAACAGGTATTATAACAATTGATATTCAAGTATCATGCGGTCTTATTGGAAAGGTTGCTGTAGTTAGTTAGTAGATTTTTTTCTATTTAATACAAACTATAGAAAGTGGAAGAATCAAAATTATTACGTCTTTATAATCTATATAAACCTCTTAATTATAATAACTTTTTTAATCGAATTACATAAAATTCGTTGCTGAAATCAAAGCTTAATTTTATGGTGCCTGCTGAAAATTAATTCCGCTTTTCAGGCATAGGATCAATTTATAAAAGTAATTTGTGCAAACGTCACGACGAAAGTTTTCGCAAATGAAGAAATTTCATCAAAAAGTTATATTTGATTTTATTTCAGCTTATCGAGAGCAAGTGGATTGGCACGTGGCACGAATGGAAGGTCAGAAATATGTGGCTGAAGTGCTTGACAGTAATTCTACAAATCGGCTTGCTACCAATTATAGCAGTCATCATGTTGTTCGCACCGAACTCAAACCGAGCCAAGTTTTATGAAATTCCGCTGAACAAATTTCTCTCCTCCGTGGCGAATTACCTCATATTTCTTACATTCGTGTTTTTGCAATCGTGCAGCGACAAAACTGAACAGCTTCGCGGGCCACCCAATACTGGTGCACGCCTAATAATCTCCGATTAAAATTAAATCTTAAATCATCTTAGATCTTGGTAAAATATACTTTTATAAGTCAATTTATTCTTTCAGGATATGAATGGATTCTCGCTATATATGTAATATCGTTTACAATTTTATTCGTTCGACTCTGCATTGTGGACGGTCCTGTAAGGTGCTTCAAAACACGTACAAATTGGTAAAATGAAATTTAATTAATAAATTGCGATTAACATTAAAAAATTATGTTGCAAATTTCGTAATCTAATTAATGTATAATAATCTACAATTATTTTTCATATAAATACTTTCCCCGTACAATCCAGGTACGAGCTTATTATGATCATATTGTTCATTCTGACGTTTCTCTTCTGGATAGTTGCCGCAATAGACGTTAGAATAAACGATCAACGTGATTTAGAAAGAAAATACTGGCACAAATATGATCCGACTTTGATAGCGGAAGGGATATTTTGTATCGCGACTATCATGGCCTTTTTAAAATTATTATTTATCTGCCAGCTGGATTATAATCTAGGACCTTTGCAACTTTCCTTAGTTAAAATGATCAGAGACGTTGGTCATTTTGTCGCAATATTCGGTATCATTGTCATGGCATTCACAATTGGTAAGATATATAGCATATTAAAATGTGTAAAAAGTCTTTTTGGCTCAATAGAATAATTATAAATATTTTATCTAGCGAAATATGTGTAATTTTAGCATAGCATTATCCCAGAACTTTCCAAGTTAAAAAAATTTATGTTTGCAGAAGAACAGATTAAAACAACTAAAAAATATTTTCGTACATTTTAATTATTATCTTTTTTTTATAATGTTTTATAAACTTGAGACATCTTTCTTTAGGATTGTGTCATCTTTATCAGTACTACGCTGGAATGGTGCAGACCAATGACGAATCGAAACTAAAGACAGAGCAAGAAAGTTCCTTCGTCGACTTCAAGTCCACTCTAAAGACTCTTTTCTGGGCTATTTTCTGCATGAGTCCTGTAGAAAGCGCTGACGTGATTATCGAAAACCTTCCAGGTGAAAGGGAATCGGAGACAATAGTCAATTATCATACCTTCACCGAATTTATCGGTTATTTTGCTTTTGCCGGTAAGTGACATTTACTATTCCGTCAATATCCAATCAATACTGTATATTGATAATCTGTAAAATCGTTTCGTCGATAAACCGTTTTAATAAATGGCTGTCTATCCTTCAGGTTTTCAATTTATTTCCGTGGTAATCGTTTTGAATATGCTAATTGCGTGTATGGCAAACACCTTCACTAAAGTGACCGAGAACGTCAATGTAGAGTGGATTTTTGGTCGAACTGAAGTTAGTGAACGCTTATAAATACAGTCAACGTTTATGTTTTTCACGTTTTTAAAATAACAACACTTTTGTATATTTAATGTAAAAAAATGTGATACATGACAGTAGCGTATGTGAAGTTTGAAATAACAAATGCTGGACCATTTATATATGTCAAAAGCACATGACCTACCGCTCCACTTTTTCAGGCTTATATCGATGTCATGCTTACAACTACGCTTCCACCTCCATTCTGCATTTTCTCGATTTTCACGGGATTGCGGCCGGTGATTGAGTATATAAAAATACTGATTAAACCACCACCCGGCAAACGAGCACGATGGGACTTTACAAATTGTTGCTATATAGTCAGTATACTGCCAATAACCAAATCCCAATGTTGATTTAATGCGTTGTTAAATCAAACATCAATTATTGAATTTCACAAAGTAGAAACACATTTGGCATCGAATAATTCTGCATTTCTCTACGCGGCATTTCATTTATATTTTAAAGTATCTATTTACATGCGTCATTGTTTTCAGATCGATTTAAATCAACAAATAAGAGCACAGAGACGCACGCTTTGATTTATTTAACCCATATTTCATTGCAGGAGGATTTAGAAGAAAAAAGGGACGATCGATTCGCAGAAGTCATGACGCAACTGGTGCAACGTTATCTCCGTCAACGCGAGAAGAAAGAGGAAGAAACGGATATGCAGAAGTTGAGAAAAGAACTGATAGAATTCAGTAATATTCTGAAAGAGGCGCTTAGTCCATCTTAAAAGATATTTCATTGACATTTTATCTCATATTAATTTTTTAATTCTTTGCACAGTATGTGTCGGAAAGCATGATAAGATCTCAGTATCTGTAAAGTTTAATAGCTTTTTTTACTTTGTAGGTAATAAGAAATACTTTTTATCAGCACAAATTGAGGTACTTTATTTTTACAACGATTTATTTTACGGATTAACGAACAGATCGTACTTGCAATAAATGAGAAAATATTTCTTCTTAAATGGAATCGTATTCAATTTATTTATGTATTCGAAATACGTTCTTTTAGAAAAAAAAATTGCATTTCTTTAAAATATTATTCCAAAAGAGAAGAAGAGAGATTTCTAAAGGAGAATACGGATTTTGCACACGTAATGGAAAGGCGTCCACAGTTTACGTTATTATGCAAAAGCAATTTCCTAGCAAGCGATTGTTAATCTAATTTGTATGGAACTTCCGCCGTATATACCCGAGATCAGCGGGTAATGTTGAAAGGGGTGGATTGATATCTTCGGCAATTGAGAGAAGGTCAGGTGGGATTGAAACGACAAACCAAAGCTGCATTTCAAGAGACCGATGAGTTTTATCCCCCAAAAATTTATCTCCCACTCCCTATTCACGATAATCTTCTTGCGTATTATTCACCACCTATGCAGTTCTCGTTAATTATTTGCGAACAGTAATGCGTATGGCACAACGCAATTTATACATTTCATGCGTCAGACACAACTAACGAAGTGTATTATGTGCGTTTGGTGCACGGTGCATCTCCGTTAATAGACATGATTGTTCAGCAATTTGTGCAACTGTTTCCGCCTGTAATCTCGTGATATTACGTAGTCTTGTAAGCTTCGTGTCTCGTACCTTCTTGTATCTCTCTATATTTCCGAGATACTCCAGTAAGCTTTCAGAGACCATCCAAAGTTTACTGCGTCTGCATAAATTTTCTTCTTTCCTTCGACGTAAGAAATTCAATCACTTCCCAGATCTGAGGGAAAACGTTTCGGCTCTGTATAACAATTTTCCAGCATGATCTGCGTGTCGGGAGCCATTCTGTTCTGTCCTCAATCACGTAGTTCAAATTCTAATCTTACTTCTTATATACTAGAAACACTTAACTGAGGATTTTGCCCAAGAGAAATATACTTTTGCCGGAGGGACACAGCGCGACCGAAAATTGTGACGAGAGAAGAATGAAAAGTGACGACTAACGGCGAGAGGAAATTGTATTCTCAACTGAAGCGTAAAAATAGTTTTAGTTTGCCCGCCGAATATAGCGAGCAACAATGTTTTGTGTCGAGAAAATCAACCAGAAAGTTTTCGACAATTTCAATACAGCGCCGATTAATCGAAAGCTTTCGACAGCAAAGGAAATTTCCGCGATAACGAACATTGATTATTCCGTCCATTTTGCGTCAATCAGTCAAGGTATTTCAAGGACATGACTACAATACGAAGGTTACATAATTTACCATTATCGAGAAAGAAATTATTCCTTTATTAAGGACAGATTACTTATTAATACGCAATTTACTTTCGATAAGAATAAAAAAAGAATAAAAAATTTTTAATTTTCTAAATTATCTGCGAAAGAAAACCAATTTCTTTACATTAATCCTTCGATAGAAATTATTATCTTATTTAAAGAGTTATCATAATATAATAATTAAATTTATATACATATATTAATCTGATAAGAATGTAAAATAAAAGAAATAAAAAAATTTTCAATAATTTAATACATACAGAAAATTATAGATGCCAAAAGGACTTAAATTTCGAAAAGCATAAAAAGTTAAGGCAAGCAATATATGAAAATAAATCTATAAAATAAATATATGAAAATAAATCCTCAAAGTATTTGTGATGGGGAAAATAATTGTGCAAAAATAATTGATATCTATCGCATTTTAAAGGTAGAGAAAAAAAGAAAATGTTCATATAACGAGAAGGAGAATTATTTGTCGAGAGCTAATTGTTGCGTAATACAAAGGGATGAGCGAAACGAGAAGGGACGTGAGTGGAAGGAGAGCAGCAGGAGTTCGTGAGGATGCGCATTACAATGGACTGTTCTGTACTGTCCGCTGTAATCGCTGTGACAGTTTGCACGCGACACTCACGCTGTAAACAACGCTGTAATAGAGACATTTCTGCGTTTAATATTAAACAATTGTCTAATGCTGCTTTTATATCGATTTGTCGTCAACGCTACAGCTGTCTACCGCACGTTTCCAACGAGAAGGCGTTTTCGCACTTGATTTTCGAATGCAACGAAGTTATTTTAAAAGCGTTATTTTATAACTTGTACATATCAATTCGTCATATAAATGTAAAGAGAATGGATTATCAGCTGAGAAGAGGAAATTTGAAGATTTACCGTGATTAACGGATGTTGAGTGATTATGAAAAGTACTATATAATTTTGAGAATATTACAATGTGTGTGATACACGGAACTCTTTCTTCGATCGGTTTACCGGTGAATCTGTTGTGAATCTGATGGACTATCTTGATATCTGAATGCGGATCATTCAACGTCGAGTCGATTCCTGAAAGGGAAAGGCGTCAGTATGCTGAAGTAAAGTAGAATCCTGCGATATGTAGGATCAGCGTGACGTGGGAAGGTGCTTTGTATTGTCGAAGAACGGAAGTCCAATGGCATTCAATTTGCCGAGTCTGAGATGAATGAGAGCGAGACGAAGCTGAATAATGATGCGCACGAAAATCGGGCACTCTGCATTTACGAACTGTGCTAAAGGGGGATGAAGAAGAACCGAGAGCCCTTCGATATCGTAATAACGTAGGTAAAAAAAAATCATTCGATTGTTTTGTTTTATACATACATATATAAGTATTTGTTATTTACTATAGATATGATTATATACAATTATAATCGTTTATCTCGTCACATAAAAATGATGCCAACAGCTGTTTATGTTTATCTCAAGCGTGGAGCATATCTCGTGATATTCTTCGTGCGTGATATCAAAGAATATCTCGTTTTACTTGAAGAATGTAAAAGCAGCCCTTCTTCATTAGTTATATTCTCCGATATTAAAAGAAGTTATTACAGAATGGAATATCGCGTTCGGCGCAACAATTTCTCCTGGCGTATCAATCTTCGTGATAGATAACTCGTATTAAATGGAGTAACAATTGGTAACCCGCACTCGTGGTACGCGTACCCGCGTCTCATGGAAATAATATGAAAAATAAAAAGAAAAAAAATAGATATTAAGAATATCTATTAATAAACATCTGACATTTACCGCACACTTATCGTATACTTACCTCGAGAGCACCATAACGTGGGATGTTTTGAAACAATATGTTTAAGGATTGATAGGAGATGACGGGTTAAACATTTTTCAATTGCCCGGTAACATACAAAAAAGAAACGCAAGAAAAAAATAATATCAATTATAATGCATAATCTTAAAAAATTGAACGATAAAATGGACATTTATTTAAGTGGCACCTCTAAGCTTCTTATAAAGTAAAGCATTAGAATCCTTTCTGTTATACTACTATCTGGTTTTTCCTGTTATTTTCTTTTAATATTTCGCATTATAACTCACTTTGATCACTAAAATATTTCTTTATATATTTTATTGCATATTTAATCTCAAACCTTGCGTTAGGATTTTTGTTAATTTTTCAGGATTTATTATTTTAGTATACGCTAAACTCATCGATTTAAGGCGAAAATTTAAATATCGTAAATATTGTAAATTTTTGGCCGTTGGAACAGTGAACGACCATATTATGTTCCTACTGAAATGAATTAATTAAAATTGTAATTAGTGAAAGCTATTAAATGTTTATGTATAAATGAATATCGCAGTATTCAGTCCGTAATTAAATTGTAATTATTCCAAGATCATTCCAAATGTCATAGATGAAATATCAGCGTGCGATGATGTAACAGGTAGGGTTTAAGCATTAATTTTAATTAACAAAATTAGTAGTGTCCCTATATATAAATTATTGTTGAAAGGACATAGAGCTTCCCTGAAGGCAAACCACTTGGGAATGCTTTTACTGCCTCTGAAAGGAACCAATATTACAAGATTCTGCGGTTCTGTGTAGGAGGATTCATGTAAGGGAATGACAAGTCGGAGATTCTCATAAGCGTGATGTCCATCGCAAAGAGGATCTCACGTATCACGATATAATAGGAAGGGAGATGCTATTTTTTATATATTCTACCTTACTTTACGTGAAGTACAATGTTTCGTGTAAAACAATAAATTTTCTGAAGAATGGCGATATTAACGTGACGCTTTCTCTCCCGGAGCTACTTCAATTCCGGACATCTTCGCGCTATATTAAGAAACGTCTGGTCTTGCAATTTATGAATTTCGCGCATAGTTCGCGTAGCGGCGGACATTTTTTTTTTACACGGCAAAGATCCCTTTACATTGTGCAAAGCTTCTGAGACTCCAGCGTCCGACATCTCCATCATAAAATTCCCCGGGTGACAAGGCTGAAGGCACACCATCTGACAGGCATTTAATATTTATATGAAGAAACGCGATCTCTTATATCCCGTTGTCCGTCACGTCTACTCGAAATTCGTGGCTCCACGTGCCTAATATACATATATATATATTATGCATAATGTTCAGGATCTCCGACTTTCTCGTCCGTAATAAAATGTGTTTCTTTTCTAAAATATCTTACGTCCCCTAGACATGATCCGGCCTGTTATTTCTGTTTTTTATTTCGACAGTAGCGAAAAGAATATATCCTGGCTGGATAAAACTCGAATATACAAATAATCGCTCGATCGAGCGAAAATATCTCATACACATCGAAAAGGGGAAATAAAAAAAAGGAAGGAAATGTGATCATGTCGAACATGAGAAAAAGATAAAGTCTGCAGCGATGACTACGACAGCGTGGAATTACTTTTTCCCTTCTTGCACAATTTTCGCCGCCAGCTATCCTATCTCTCGGTCATGTTCGCTTCCGCGACGATCGAAAGACGTAAAAAGTTCTTCGAGTTTAATCAAGCTGACAGTTCGATATATGTACTATATAAAGACTGAATTATTCATACAGTTTGTCTTTAATATAAATAAGGAATTTTTATATATTACACAATTATTAAACTATCTTAATTTTATTAAGCTTATTAAACGTAAGCCTTCAATTTTTACATAAAAATTATACATAGAAAATGTATTATTGTTTTTCAATAATTCTCACTGAAAGCCACCTCTTGAATAACATCAAAATTTCAATGTTCAATGTTTAATGGATTGCAAATCGAGGTAAAATATCAATGTCTTTTTACAATCAGGTTTATTGCAAAAAAAAATTAAAACGCATTGAATGAATTTCTGTTGTAGCATTCAACGACGTCAAATTCGGGAAGTGAGATGGACGACAAAATTTCCAATTTTTTCGTCATTATTTCTCTGATCGCTGGCTTTGTGATGGTGACTGCGCTGCTGGCCTGTTACGCTTACTTCTTTCGAGCTGTATGTTGCCGACCAGAAAGCAGATCCAACAGACGACGTCAACAGAATCCCCGACGAGAGTTCGATAATTCGAACAGAATCAAATTAGACGCGACACCATTGAACAATATCGTACAAGGGGATAGTGTGTCCACGAAATCCGAAAAAATTTAAACGGAAAGTAAAAAATTAAAATGTGCAAACATTTATTAAGACATTTCTTTGCAATAATTACAATTATAATCACAAAAATAAAATTAATGTAATAATCGGGAGATTGATATAACAACCATCAAAAAGAATATATTCTTCTGCAGAGTCGGCGGTAATTTTAACGTTCAAGATCATAAAATTGTATACTTTTTCTAGAGTAATCAAAATAATCACCTACTCACACATAGTCATATGAATAAATAATTAAACAAAATGCTGGAAAAATGAATTTTATTTATTATACTGACATTTAGGTATCTGTAGTCCGATTCAGAAACTAAATACAGATATTTTTTGCCTTTTGAGATTTTTAGTCAGGGACACAAAAATTACACATATCACAAATTAAAGCAAATTGAAAACGTTTTTCTCTTAAGAATCGTATGGATTTCTTTCTAAGCTAGGATATGAAAAACATTTACAATATTTAAAATATCTAATGTTATATCCATATAAAAATAATTCTTTTGGCAGCTCTACAAAGAAACATCCTAAACTTATGTCCCTTTTGCCTCTGCCCGGCTCTGCACTTCTGACAAACATTATATTTTTAAAAAGGATATTAATTACAATATAGGGAAGATTAAGAAACAATATACGCACAAAAGTTGGATTGTGTATATATTCATCGTAAATATATGTTATAAATCTGTTATATACATAATCAGATGTACATACATATACATATATACACTACATGCCATTCGTTTATCGCAAAATGTATGCAATGAAAGATTTGATAAAAATATCCGACTTCAATTAATAATAACCCTACATCGTACCATTAGATGTATATAAAATAAATCTTTATTCATATTTCCCATGCATTATATATGTAACGCATGCAATGCACGTCTCTTCTGGTATATATTAACTTATATGTTAAACATCTAAAGATTTTAACTTATAGAAGATATTATCTTAGAATTAGTTTCACAAATAACAAGATGCTAATTATCCACAAAATGAAGGATACCCATGTTAGAGATAACTCACGCAAAACTTAAAAAATATACATAAAAATAATATATAATGTTTTTCAAAATTGTGTGTATTAATTAAACCATTAAACATTGCACTAAAAAAACTGCAATAAGAAAATCATCAGTTTCGCATTTTAATCAGAACTTACTTCAATTTCGCTTGTTTTAAACTATCGAGAATCTGCTATATCATCAACCAAATGAAACAAAAAAAAAACGAAGCTATATGCTGTTTTATAAATTTGATTTTATATCTAGATTATATAATACGTCATTGTATTTTTTTATAGATATAAGGATCTAACAAATTCTTCTGAAGGACATTGTGCGATGAGTACCTTTCTCAAAGATGTACTTGACTAGCTGATTTGATTGTTAACGACTGTGAATTCTCGTAGTACCGAGAGTACTACTTGGCGTAGAGTCTAGGAAATTAATAATGCCATTTATCAACTTTCATGCATTTCAGGAAATAGTATGGAGAATGTATAAAAGATATAATTGCTCACCTGAGGTTTGCAATGTTCCTCCAGCCAACTAAACACGCAGCCAGATAATTCCGTAAAGTTAGCTACAGAAATGTTAAACGTTTCGAAAAGGCGATTCATTATTGCCTGAAACTGCAACAAAATAAAATAATTATACAAATGATCACAATTGCGTAATTTCAAAAAGAAAAACAATTTTCGTTACCACTTGAAACTTCATCTCGTCTGAGATATGCATTTCCGCGTGTCCTGGTTGCGTCTGATGTGCTTTGACAATCTGTTCGTAGTTTGCCTGCATAATGCGCAACGCGACGACTTCTTTTCTCAGTGCATTACGCTCGTCTTCTTGCTTCTTCTTCTGTTGCAACAGAAACTGTATGTAATCGATGGATTTTTGAAGCACCGTAGCCTTGGAAATCTTGTAGCCTGAGGAATCCGTATTCTGACAGGTTGGTACTAAATCCTGAAGGGAATCGTAACCCTTCTTGATGGCGTCCCGTCTCTTCTGCTCAGCCTGTGTGTGAGCCTCTCTCCTACGCTCCTTGTAACTTATGGTGGAGTTTTTGTTATCGCTATCTTCATCCTCTGTAAATATCATTCATTGATTATCCATTTATATTATAAGACAATTTGTCGGTACGGAAAAAAGTGCGCTTACCTGTATTATGAGCGGAAGAAGACGGCGTGTTAACCGATCCTGTGCTACTACAACGAGAAAAAGTATACTTTTCCGTAGGACTGGACGGCTCCAGCTTCATATCATTGTCTGATCCTATATTACTGCTAGCACGCATCGTCAGGCTGGCTGCTTTTGAAAAACAACAAATACACAATACATTTGAGTTCAAGTACATGATTATATCTTTACAATATCGTTTTAATTAGACATATCATTTTCTTACATGTCAAAAATAAAAAAAATGGAAACATTATGGAACTCAAAATGATAAAATTAATAATTACACAGTTATTGTATTTCAAAACTGAAGAAATCAAGTAAACCGAAATGCGGGATTAAATAAATAAAATATATTAGATTGAACGTAGGAAACTGAGTGCAAATATATTGATGCATATGCTTCTTATCATATATCTCCTCTCGTTGTTACAACATCGTAAATAACTTTTCTCCGTTTACATGAAAAGAACATACTTAAAAGTTTTATAAATAGAAATGATCTTAGAGTTTGCTGATTATAAATTTTATTTTTCTGAGATGACAAATACAAGAGTGATTTACATTACTTGTTTTACTGTTTTATCCGTCTAAATTAAAGTGTAATCTACTTAGTAGTAAGGATTATCAGCATTTTATGATAAATGATAGTTATATATCTATAGATAACAATGTAGCAGTCACACAGTCAGATCTCTCTGAATACGAATCTTTCAGTAATGCAACATTATTAAGATTTAAGCTACTTCTCTTTCCTTGCATTTCGCTTGGTACTTTTCTCCATTGTTTCCCAAATTCTCTATACGTACCCAGACAACAAAATGTCTAAAAAAAAATGTCTAAAATCGGATCATAAGACGTCTTATGATCCGATTTTAGACATTTTGTTGTGTGGCTACTATCTCATTTTATGCTTACTCCTCTTTTACATTTTCAATTTTAACAAAATTTTTTATTTCCTTTACAATCAAAAAGTTATTCTCCATAATTAAGTTTTATAATTAAACGTAATGCAGCTAAAAACAGATTAGATCGCCAGAAGGTAGATACTTGCGAACGACAAAACTGGACAAAACTCCACGCAACAGCGACAGCGGATGCACTATACGTAAACATTGCAAACCCCAAGCTGCCAAAACAATCACGTGGTCGGTTGCGCAGGCTCGACTGCGCACAAAAACCTCGGGTGGCGGGGCACCCTCCCTCTCGCTGCGTCGAGAGGCAAGGCTGCGTTCGAAACGATTATGCAACTGCGATCAAGAGCGATCATCGAGCGACATATTCGAGGAACATAATGTCGAGGAACATAATGTCGAGGAACATGACGATTCGAACGCATCGGCGATCGACGAGTGGACTTTCGGCGATCGTTCGGAGTTGCGCTTTTTTCTTTTGTTTTTTTTTTCCACTCACCGAACCGAACGTAACCGTTGCGTCCCGGGTGTAGGAAGTGCAGGACCAGCAGGACGGCGCAGGTAACCAGAGAGACGAGCGTTCGGAAGATCGCACGACGAGGGGAGGACACGGGAGGAGAGGCTTTTCTTTTTTTATTCCCCTCTGTTTACTCACGATTTTCATATCCATCCTTATGCACCGAATCTGCCATTGGTCTCACGCGACGCCGAGTATTTCTCGTTAAGCGGGAGGACGAGGAATCGAGAGAATCGCACATAAAACAATTGCGAGAGATGTTCATGGATCGACTCGGAGCTTACAGGCGTGAGAGGAGAATTTTAAGAGAAAGGCACATCGAACCGCACCTAGATTATCCGGTCGCACACACGATCACGACACCGTGAACGATCTCGACGTGTTTGTCTCGCAGCGATATCCTCGCGTGGTCTCTACCATCTTTGACGGAAATGGAAACACTAGGGAGTAAACGGCTAGTTCCTTTCGCCCGCGCCAAGTTGCACTTTCTGCGCTCGAGACGGAAAAACGAAAGCGCGCAATCGGAGGATTGAGAGAGAAAAGTAGGGCAAAGGGAAAAGAAACGTATAAGCCGATGTATTTGTGTCGCCTCATGTCCATTTCTCTCAATGCTGATTTACTTGACTTTCGACTTAACTTAGTTTTTATCTTTTTCTACGAAATAGAAAAGGACAAAAAATTAAATCGAGATTAAAGTTGATCCGCATTGAGAGAGCTTTGATTGCGTCTGCCTCGCGTTTCTCTTCTTTCTCCGAAGAGTTGGAATAAGCTTATTTTATGTTAAAAACAAATAACGCTTTGACTGTATTAAAAATAAACTGTTAATGGGCTCCACATTCCATTAACAAAATTGAAAGAAAGATGCCACTGTCTATTCGAATTATACAGATATTAATGAAATAATGTAAGAAAGCCAAAAAAGACATTCATTGGATATTTAAAGACCAGCTAAAATTTCTTAATTTTTAAATGTTATTTAATATATTAACAATGTAAAATATATATTAGATATACTATTTTATAAAACAGTCATATAACTTTAAAATTACGTGATTAATAAAACATAAAATATAATCTGATTACTGATTAAAGGTAGTATTAATACAATAGATAATACGACAGAATTAATGATATTAATAAAAGATAATTAATAATTTCCATTATTAATAATTAATACTAAATTGAGCTAAAGCGTAAAAAGATGTGTTATCAAACTTATGGCCTGCTATACTGAAAGAAAATTAAATCAAAATTAAGCGAGGATTTAAAATTTTTAAAGGACTACAATACGTGTCAACATAAATAAAAAAAAATATTAAGTAAAAATAAGAATGTTCGGTACATATCGGATCACGTGCACGGATCTATAAAATTCCTTTTCACTTCGTTACAATTGTAAGAATTAAAATTCAGTAGAACCACAATTATTAAGATATGATATACAATATTCAATAATATAGTAAAATAATTCTCAAATAATAGAGAACAGAAATTAACTTTCAGCTCTCGAAGCAATAAGCGCGTGATAAACTGAAACGTTAGATATGTTAAATTATGTTTATTATAAGGTGTATCTAATATATATATTTACAATCGCTTTAATACACGTAAAACCATTTAAGATAATATATCCATTATTCCACGGCGTTACCGCGCACCTCGCTGTAACGCTGGCAAATTGTGTTCCTACATCGTCGTTTTTTTTTTGTCTCCGTGAAGTGTACACGATTTCGGTATCATCATGGGTATTTGTCTATTGTGTACCTGAGGCAAGGACCGTTGCTTGCATTAATACGCTTGCGGATAGCAAGGCTTCGGGGTGGAACAAGTAATTTCCAGGAGAGAGAGATATATATATCCGTCTCTCCTCCCTTTCGTTTCCCTTCCTCTCCCCCGCGCGCACAGCACTTCTCTACCGTCTAGAAAATTATTCTATTCCTAATTCGCATATTCACTGTTATACTCGATCGTACGTCTAACTTAGATCCATAATATGCGTAGTACACGGTTCTACATTTGTATCGTTCGGGGACGGATTATGTCGGAAAGCCGAGAAAGAGAGAGGAGCGTGAACTGTGTGAGACGATGTCGTGTAGAAGACGCCGTCGAGGATGTTATATTATATATAATATACTACGTATTATATTACATATAATATGTGTGTATGTGAGGTATGTTTAGACTGAATTGCACCGAGACGGTCTCAGTCGACCAAACTCAGTCCGGTTGGCGATTCTTCCCGTTTCCTTTATCCACACACCATTATATTCAACATGAAAACAACCATTTGATTCAGCTAAACTTAGTACTGAATAATTAACACCGGATCATAATTAATGCTAATGTCGCTCAATTTAATGTTTGATTTGCACTGACTATTCAGATTGGAAACTTGCTGTTTCTCTTAGTGTTAAAAAGAGGAACGCAAAATTGAGGAGGAAGATTAATTTGTCGACTGACCGACGTATTTTTACGCTGGATTGCATTGTCAGCGTGTATTTGTTAATAACAGACTTGTATGTACAGTTCGCTTTATATTGCGAAGCTGCAAATGAAACATTGTGATCATTTATCGAATAATAAAAAGAAAAAAAATCACTATCGATCAATTATATATGAAAAGCAAGTTTGATCGCCAACCAGAATTAGCATCGACTGACATTGATGCAATCCGCCGCTGTAGACGTCGAACCTGGATCTACATGTTCGTTCTTAGGGGCCCGAATGATGAAATAGAGTTTCGATGCGAATTTCCGGATGTTCTCGTTCTACGGATGTCCGTGATACACGCCGACGCTGGTCGCGCGCGACGTTTCTGCAAGTGAACGTACAAGCATTTCGAAATTTCCGACACGTACGATTTGGCTATGCCCGCCCCCGCAATGCGCTATTCAACGTAACATTAAGTGAAGTTTTACATGCTCGTTTGCAGCCGAAAACGCCCCACGTGTATTTTATATATTTTTTTTCGGATAAAGGTCACTTTCCCGCGGTTAAATCGATAAAGCATCACATCGTAAATTCCCGTCAAAGTTTCAAATTTAGTATAATATTCTCATCCATATCACACATTCACCTCATATGTATGCGCGCCGCAACATTCTCCCATTATATTCACACCCTAAGTTATCTCTGCTTTTTTTTCTCTAATTTCCTTTTGACATCGATAAAAAATTATATATATATTTATATATATATTTTTCATATATATTTCAATTATTTTATCGTTAATTAATTAATTGAATCAATTAATTAATTAATCGTTATATCTTATTGTTCCATTAAAGTTTAAACTAAAGTGTTCTGCGTGTGGTATTCACACTCCTGGCAAGTACCACTCAATATATATACATACACACCACACATATATATATGTATGTTTAAATACATACATATATATAAAGACATGTATATACATATATATATATATATATATATGTTTGTAATATATAAAGTATCATTCACTTATATATTTATCTGTATTTTCCATTTTTTTTTTAATAAGTATCATCATGAATAACTCACAATATCTAACTACGCTGCTTTGAGATTAATTGGGTAATCGGTGCAAATAAGACATTAATTGCTCCTACTGTACCAATAATTGTTTATCGCGCAAGGTAAAACCATCAGACTTCCGGAGCCGATTGCAAATATCCTTGATTGTTATAATTTATAAACGTGAATCGTGAACGTCCACCATTTTTAATTTGGAATATATTCTTATAAATAAAAATTTGTCAATTTTTTACATAACAAAACTTCATTTTTTTCCGCATAATATACAAAAATGGCATGATACCCAATTTTTTTTATCTAAATAGAATCATTCCTATAAATAATTATCTAGTTCTATTAATATTGCAATGTGTACGCCATCTCGTAATTGTTTTGGTAAAATGGCGCATTCATAAAAATAAACTAACACCTTTTCAGATATCTATCAACATTTTGCTCTTTAGTACAATGTAAACCTTTTTCGGATAGTCCTCGATTGTTTCGCGTCTTAAGATTGAAATACTTACTTTTGGCATAAAATTCTTTTGATTTTATCCAACCACACGAATTTAATCCAAGCATATGAAAATTGAACGCAAATGATATAGCTGGACTATGAAATATTTAATGATGGTAAAAGACTCAATTTTCTAATATGAGCAAACATAACAAATCAAAATTAATTGATATGGTTATTGGTTGTATTTGTAGTACGTGGATAAACGTGAATTCTCGTATTCAATTCTCTCAGATATCTTCTAATTGATATCACGAAATAAAATTTACTAGAGACTCTCCATTTCAAAATCCTTTGTTACCACAAGCTATATTGTATCATAAAATGTGCGATTCAAATGCTCGAATGAATTTATAATTCCTAAAAATTACTTGGTTTAGATCAATTCAATTTATAAAGAATGTGATCTCAAGAATATTCAAATTAATTTACAATTTTCTAAAAACTACTTGGTTTGCACGAATTCAATTTATATAAGTTATTAACAATTTATATAAGTTGTTGAAATTTCAATGTTTTCTCTATTTTCGTATTGTTCTATTCGATCAAAACGTTGAAGACGCGATATCCAATCAACATTCTAGCAAGGATATATCATTTTTAAAATATGATAAAAGCCACTGCGTATTTTTGATCGAAGAGCAAAATGGAAGGCGAGTGTTCGTCGCCACGATATTATATAGTACGTTCTTTCATGTGACATCGCTGTTAAATGCTGTTAAATGACAAAAGACAATTATGACAGACATGATTTTAACCTTCTATCATCTTCAAATGTACTGCGGCAATGACAAAGAAAAAAAAAACAACTTCTCAAATAAGAATTTGAGAAAGTATAGTTAAACGTTGCTTTACGAGCAAAGCGAATGATCGGCTAGGCTTCTTTAGAATATTCATCAATGTGCGCCTTGTGCCGGCGACGATAAGTCCGCGAAATAATCGAAAAATCAATTAGCGATGACAATCGCGGCAATCGATACGGCTAAAATTTTCAAAACGAGGTTCGTTGCGCGAGATGCAGGACGTTCAGTGAGGAATTTTGTACTCTTCTAAGATCATATTGGCTTGCTGACATAAAGAAACGCGCGAAAACCATCATAGAAAGTCTCCTATCTTCGGAATTAAAGACTGGTTGAATATTTGTACCATGATCAGTGTTATCAATTTATATCTTTGAGCGCTTAGCCTGACGAGACTTGGCAGTGCGACGTGATTTTTTCGCGGCATCGCCCGACGTTTCCTCTGCGGTAGATTTCCGTTTGAAGGATATCGAAGGCACGGGAGCCTTTGGGGGTGCCATATCCACCGTCGGTGTCGACGGAGGTTGCGTAACTACAGATTGCTGTACCACTTCGGTGGGACTGTGGGCATCCGCGATCGGAATGAAGTCGTGCCCTTCGCCAAACGCATCCGGTAGCACTCCCTGATTGGCTAAAGCTTGTAAATCTTCTGTAGGGACTGGCATTGACTGACCACAACCTACACAAACTGGTATTGCTGGTGACTTGGATCGCCAATATTGTAATTCGGTTTTACACTTGTTCAATTCCTAAAAAAAGATTTATAATATCTATAAGATAGGAATATAAATTTCTGTATCAAAAGTAAAAAAAAACCAAGTTTACAATTCGTTACAAAATTAAGCTGTAAAACGAATTTTATTTTCATTTTGAGAATTCCTAGATATAAATCTGAATAAATACCTGTAGGAGTGTGCTGAATTTTCGTGACGTTTCTTCATTCTTCTTGTCATTATCATCCAATCGAGTAGCATATTCCACGATTTGTTTCTGTTGATCCGCAATTTTCGCTTTGCAACTCTTCAAATCCCTGCGCATCAATGTTAGCTGACTGTTGTATCGTCTCATGCCTTGTTTGATCTTGCGAATCCGTTTTCGTAAAACCATATTTGATTGTGGTGGTGACACATTGGATTCCAAAAGATTAGGATCGTCTGAACAATGCGATGAAGAACCTTCTTCTTCACCAGCACTGCCCGTTTTTCCATTTCCGACGGTTAAGGGCGCAGAATCCAGGCACATAAATGGTTTACTCACGCTACTAGAAGCTGCAACAACAAAATTGCCTTCAGTAAAATTATATCACGAAAATATAGAAAAATATTGTATCATTGACTTCACTTACAGGAGAATGTTCCTGCAAGATCCAGAAAATCAGCACCAAAGTAAGGTATTTCTGGTAATGTTGGTTCAATGTGCTCTTTGAAATATTCCATAGCCATAGTACTCAGATCAAACAATTCGTCTGTGACTTTGTAAGGTCTTTGTAATTTCGGAGTAACTTTTATATAATAGAGAATGCGATAAACTTCATCCAAAATCTGTAAAACAGCAATAGGATTTTTACTTCTGTTTCTCTGTTACTATAAATTTAAAAGTAATGATATGAATTTTGAAAAGCAAGAATTGAGATTGATCATAAAAAAATTTCTAAAAAGAGCTATTTTCTACACGATGACAAATATAATAAAAGGGCAATGCAATAGAAAAAATGGAAATATGTAAGGAATATAAAAAAATATGGAAATATATGGGAGTAAATTTAATCTTATTAGTTCAAGTCTGTTCACAAAACACATTAGCCTTTCCTTTATGCTTACCTCGCCGGGAAAGAAGCAGCAATGCTTCCGTTCAATGTGTTTGCCAAAGCTCATCTGCAGCAAAGTGAGTCGCATATGCAGAGTTTCTATAATATCCGACTCGCATGCTAACGGATGATTCCGACGTGCAGACTCGCGTCTGGGCATTTGCGCTTTGATAGCCTGAAAACGGCTCAACATTTGAGATTGCAGCTTTTGAAACGTAGAATTCAGTATTGATCCACAAATGCGGTCCAGTTGATGACAAACCTATGAACGGGACGCTTGCTATAGTAATACAATTGGGAGAAATGAATTAAGTACCTTGAATATGCTGACACTCACCAGGCGCATATGAGCTACCATATTGAAGCCTAGATAGCCAAAGATTTTCTCAAGGACCTCGACAGGTAAATCCAGGAGATTCAGATTGCGTGATTCAATGGTGGCCCCATTGTTAGACGTGCCAGCTGTTACAGAATGGTGCTTTTTCAACGAGTTTACTTCTACTTCGCCAACTGGTCCACTACCACCACTGCTTCCCATGTTACTCGACTGACGTGTCGACACCATCTTTTTGTTTTTCAATAAGATAGTTTATCCAGAGCCTGAAATAAAACAATGTTTTTCCCGCAAAAAGTAATATACATAGACATACGTACATAGACACGTTACATAAATATATGTAACATATACATGTAACACAATTGGAATTAGACAAGCAGATGTGTGCGTAATTAGTTTTCATATATTCTCAAAAGTTTTAAGAGATTGAATAATATAGTAAATGCTTTATAAAAAAATGTTAACATATTCTTAAGAATAACATATTTATAATAAAAAGATACAAATACATTTTTGATAAATGTTTTAATAATTTTTATAATTTCTAGAAAAAAATGTTGATAAATTTCAATATTTCGATATTTGTGCGTATTAAAAATATATTATTAGCATTTCTTTGCTTGGTGAAGAAGATTACAAGTGCATTATTAGGCTTTGCCTTTCACAGATTATACAGATAAAGAATGACACTAGGTAAATCATTTAAAGTACAGTCTTCGTAATGTATTCGTATCACTAAAGCATTTTACTTTTCCCACAACGAACAATGAAGTTTTGTGCAAGCTGTTTCCTTCCTGTAGAAGTTGTTTAAATAGCAAACTCTGGCTACAAGTCAACGAACTTGCTTCTCAGCAAGCTTTAGCAAGGGTCTAAAGACCATTACACAGATGTGAATTGTGCAAGCACTTCAGCCACGTATCGAACATAGTCAACCGATGAAGAACGACCAGATGGATCGTGCGGAGCACCGATGATAGTTCAAATTCGAGTAGCCGTTAGAACGACTCTTACGTTCAGCGGAACGTGCTTCGTTACGAGATTCATTCTGATGAAGCGTTTTTGCGCTCCGCTGCGAATTATTCGTCCCTACAACGATCGCGCGGTCTCGAGAAGAAAATGATCGCGCAAATCACTCGCTCGTACCTCAGGTTCCTTCAACCGAGGTCTTTCAGAGTCACATAACCGTCCCGGTCGAAATGGAAATCCGATGTCTAAAAATCACGAGAAAATTCGAAAGAAGACTCGGCAGAATGCTAGACGGAGAACCTGGAAGGAGAAAGACACTTTGCAGATCGTTGCGTAAACAAAGATGCTGAGCGACGAGTGGCTCGATCCTCACTGATCACCGCACTCGAATCGAGTCCATTTCTTCGGATCGCATCGGCATCGTACCGGAGTCGTGCTCGATGCGGACTCTGAATTTTCCGTTCGATCGTACGTGACCACTTTGATGCCGATCGGAGAAGGAAAACCGATCGCCGACCAGGGAAATTAGGCTCACCCGTTAGGATGACGATGACGACGACGACTCCGTTTGGCTCATGCATGCCCCGCGTGGATCCGCGCTCGCGAACACCAGATCCGCCGAGGATGCCGAAACCGAGTTCGGCTGAAGCCGCGGCTAACTATTAATCCAGGCCGGATCGGTGCGAGCGTTTAACGGTCGCGGGAAGAGGTTCGCGCGGCGTCGCGGGGTGCCGAGGGCGATCAGGGAAGGGAGGAGAGGAGGGGAGGGTGCAGCATAAAGGAAGGAGGGAAAGAGACCGAGCCGCGGCACGAACAAAAGGTCGGAGTCGCGTCGAGGTGTCGAGCCGATTTCACCGTGAATGCAGAAGGTCCTGTAC
>VBVR01000051.1:73937-91339 GCA_011638315.1 Tetramorium parvispinum
CGTGGAAGCGGAAGAAGGTGGCTGGGCCCGATCCGGCGATATCGACTTCGGGAGCCTCGCGCGAGGCCTCGCTGCTCGCGATCGAGGTGTCTCTCCCCCCGGAACCTGTCGCCCTTGTAAGGGAAACCGAGGAAACGGGGGGACGACGGCGGGAGGAGAAGGGACGAGAGGGGGAGAGGTGTCCCGCCACCGTAGAGACGAGAGACGAGACGCGAACGACGACGCCGCGTATAGAGAAACAAATGTAGGAAAACAAACCGGGTGACCTGTGTGGCGCGAGCAATCGATGCACCCGCGATCTTCTCTTTCACCTCGGCTACAAGACCGTAGAGCCGCCTGGCTCGCCGTGAACGAGATCGGCAGATAGAGAGGAGGGAGAGAGGGGGGAGGAGGAGGAGGAGAAAGAGTGCGAGGGCTCGAGGGCTCGAAGGGAGACGACGTGCCCCGAGTTAGACGAACGGCAACATCACTGTATCCGCGTTGGCGTTTTCAGCGACATTTTGACGGAGAGACTTCCCCCGTCTCTCCTCCCCCCTGCCCCCCATCAACAAGCTACTCCCCGCTGCCGCGTTCGCTCTCGCTTCGTTTTACTGCCGAGCTCGCTCTCTCTCTCTCTCTCTTTCTCTCTCTCGCTCGTACTGCGTTCGCAACCGCTCCTTCTTCGTCGTTCTCCTTTTTTTCCCGTCCTTCTCATTCGCTCGCTCGCTCGCTCGTTCACTCACTCACTCTTTCTCTCTCGCCCGTTAAAAGACTCGGTGCAATTATGGCGCGGTTACACACAATCCGACGGGCGAGGAAAAAATTGCCATTCCTCCTGCAAGTAAACAGCTTCTCCGCGATCCGGTTTACCTGTTCACGCTAGCTGTCCCGGTCGCGCATCCAGCCGCGAACAGGCAGCGGTTCGCGTTGCAGCAGTTCGGGGCCTTCGGGGACGGAGAGACTCCAACGGTCTCTCTCCGCTTCACGTTCTCTCTCTCTCTCTCGCTCTCCCTCCGCTCGCCGTCCCTTCGCCTTTGCGTTCGTATCGAAAATAAATGTTGTCACTGGCCGCGACGCGCTGTTGCTGGCTGCTCGCGCGCACGCGAATATCGCAGACGACGATGGCACGCGGCCCCGTGGCGCACACCCGGGGACCCGTCACCCGCGGCGCGCGGCCGTTGCTACGCTCCAAAGCGGCGTTCTACCGGGGAGGGGGAGAGCTGGGAGCAACGCCGACGTCGACGGCGGCGGCGATGCGCGGCGATGCGCACATACGTATAACCGCGGCGTGAATACGCGCGAGCCTCGCGCGACACACACGCTCCCGCTTCGTACGCGCCGTACCGCGCCGCGGCGCCGCGTGCGACCACGGTGCCACACGACCGTGCGCGTGCGCCTTCCGATTGGTCGCCGCCGCCGCCGGAGTCCAGTCCACGAGCCGCCTCGACGTAGGCGCCGCCGGCTAACCGGCGTGTGTTGCACTTGGTTGCACTGTGTTGTGTTTCGCGCCGATCGAACGTTCTAGGGACTTTTCGATCATTTCGGCGCGAAATGGCGGGGGGGGGGAGCCTTCACGTGAACGATGGATGGAACGACGCGCGCGCGCGCGCGCAAGCGGGAGGGAGAATGACGACGTTACAGATGCACCAGAATTTCCTGAATGTCCTCTCGCGTAGTTTTTATTACAGAAACGATTCAGTTGTGCTTGCGACATCGGCGACGTTACGCAAGCGTGCGATCATGCTCGTTTTCTTTCGAATTGTAAAGCAGAATTTAAAATTTGAATTGTGTTCTTGCGAACTGTAATGTCAGTTTCTATTAACGCGGGTTAATTTTATTCATTGTTTAACTTACTGTTTCGTGTTTCTTTTCTACCACTGTAGATATTAACTTTATCTCGGTTTAATTATCTACTACTTATCTACTGTTTTCCTATTTTTCAGATTTAGAAAGGAGATAGGAAGCAAGTTAAACCGAGATTAAAGTTAATCTACATTGACAGAAGTGGACATAAAAGGAAAATGTGAGGAAAAAATAAAAAATAAATTAAACCAAAATGAAGTTGATTTATTTTCATAGAAATAGACATAAGTTTGTACAACATCATCTCAGATGTTTAAAGTCTGGAATCTAGAATTATTATTATTATTCTTAATTTATGTAACTTTTAACATAAACTTGTCATTAATAATCATAACAATTACGACTCGATAATTGATACCGATTGATAAATAAATAGATAATGTTTCAGTTATTGATAATGTTCAATAAATAGATAATGTTCAGTTATTGATAAATCGTTAATTTTGATACAATTAATGTGCTTGATGAACTCTTGACAATTACGCGTTGTTTTTTTTTTGACAGTTTTCGTCCTAAGAAAGATAATGTCTCATCGACACGCGAAATAACCTACGTGAAAATACACTTAATTTATTTACTCGGCGGCCCCGATCATAACGCATAATATTTATGTAACGTTACGAGAGAGAAACGAGGCAGTTGAGCAGAGCGGAAGAAATCGCGTGTCAATCTGACAAACTGGCTGATCGCATCTCACGGTATTAAATACCGTAAAATACATGAATATCACGCGACAGTTGTAATTATTGTTTTCATCACCTTCCCGTTTGCGTAGCGAACAACTGGCTACATTGCACACGTGTCGTGCACCATGACTGATGATGATACGTCGACAATCGGGCAGCCACAAATTACGAGCTGTATCGCACGCATTACCTTACCCGATTGTTATCTCAATTTCTGCCATTGTGCAATCGACAAACAATAGCCGAGCAGCAACATTACGCCTATCGTCGTTCACCGACGGCTACATTGTTAAGCGCGACCAATTACGTTAATTTTCCAGAATTCCACCGATGACATCTTATATATGTATATGTATAACGTACAGCGACGATGAACGCGTGGATCCTAACGAACGTGACACTTTGCGTTGCACGCGCATCGGCTTTATCAGACGTAACGCGCGATCGCGGACGCGTTTAACGCGTTTTGCCCGGCCAGAAGGAGCTGAAAATTCGCGCGAGACGCAGCGAATGCTGGACCAATCGAGGGGAAAACGCACTTTGGGTCATTCCATGATTCGCGCGATCGATCATTCTTACGTAATGTACCGTTACTCGGTGCGAACGTATTGTTCTTGGTACAGATCTTTCAGTAGAGCGAGACCCTGCAAAAATTCCCATCTGCGACCGTGTTTTGCGTCAATTTCGCTCGATTCGTCCTCGGAAATTTCTATACGTTCACCACTGTTCATCAAATAGTGAAACACTTGCAATATCGAACGCGTTATTTGCCAGTCTCGATGAAATTCTTGTCTTTAATATTACATCGCATGAGTCAACAATATTTCGTGCAATATAAATGACGGAAGCGCAAAAGAACCAATGTCAACCGCATAGAAAATATGTAAAATAAATAAAAATGAAGGCTGCAATGATAAATTATCAAGTATAAAAAACAAGGAACAGAAGAGCCAATACCAGTTGTTTATGCACGAAAATATGTATATTTAAAATAAATAGATGGACAAATATTTCCGTCTGTCATCAGCCTTCTTCGTTAATAAAATATGAAAGTCATGTAATTATTAAAATACATAGACGTGTGCAACTCTATATCATATTAAATTAATTGATACATTTATTAACCTAATAAATAGATTTAACTATTTATTTTATGCTTATTTATTTTAGCTCTTTTGCTCCTTTATATTTGTTTATATTTGTTCGTATTTGATCATTAACTTTCATAATTTTTATTTTGCTCAATATTTTGATATTTTCTTGACGGAAAGATGAAATTTTAAGAAGCAAAATATTATTGAATGTCTAACTAAACAGTATTTTTTATCTATATATATGAAAATTATTCACAAACTGTAACGCATAATATTAATATGATTTGACATTATTTTATACATGCTTTAAGTTACGCTATATTCTTTAAGTTTTTCCTGTGCACAGTAAAAATATTTTGTATTTATGTTAAAATTTTCCTGTGTAGAAAGTTTTGTTAAATTTCTAACACGATCGTGTGTTAATTTAACATATCGTCGTTGTGTTACTTAAACTTTTCTATGTTAAATTAATATTAACCATTTTTAAAAGTTAAAATAACACAATTTATATGTAAGTGCATGGATTCTTGGTGACTTACTTTATATGTTAAAGTGAACAGATAAAATGTGTTACTTTCCTTTTTATAACAGTTACCATATGTTAAATTAACATAATTCTTATCTTATTCATCATAAAAAGATCAAAACCAAAAATAGATAAATTATCAAGTATAGAAAAACAAGGAACAGAAGAGCCAATACCAGTTATTTATGCACGAAAATATGTACATTTAAAATAAATAGATGGACAAATATTTCCGCCTGTCATCAGCCTTCTTCGTTAATAGAATATGAAAGTCATGCAATAATTAAAATATATAGACGTATGCAACTCTATATCATATTAATTTAATTGATACATTTATTAACCTAACAAATAGATTTAACTATTTATTTTATGCTTATTTATTTCAGCTCTTTTGCTCCTTCTCTTAAATGTTAAAATAACATTTCATCTTAGTTACATTTAATATTATACATATGTTAATTTGATATAAACTTTGATTTCTGACAGAGTCTAAATGTTAAATTTTTGAGTTAATTTTTTACATATTATTTTTGTTACTTTTTAATACATTTGCTTTATGTTAAATTAACACCAAATTTTTTACTGTGTGAATAAAAATTAGAAGCCTATAATGATCTAATAATCAACCTCTTGTTGATAGAATCCGACGATAAAAGAATGTCGTTCTTTACATTACATATTGATAAAAACAGGATGTTATTAATTTTTCAATAGCCAATTTGAGAAATGAGATCGCGAATTGTGTAACAAATCTGCCGCGGATTATTACAGTCGTTTGTGTCGGATTATGCCGGAGAAAACCACGGAGAATAATTTTCGCGAAACGGAAGTTGAGGGATACGTACCAAAAAGCACGGCGGTAGGAAGGTACCATAAGTTATTCGTCACATGTCACCAGATATATTCACGAGATTTCCGCCTGCGCTAATCAAACAGACTGCTAAATACTAAATAACGTAGCAAACACTGACAGACTCCTCGACACTAAACAGTTTATGCAAAGTTACGTTTGTAAGCATATGTTTAGGGAGCGTTTAAATCATGAGATTTACTCGTGCATCAGGACCTTGCATCAGATTGCCAAAGTTTTAAAGTGTTCCTCGATTTTATTCGCTTCAAGAATGATGTACTAAATTTATCTAGTGAACGACAGAAATTCACAACGATTGTCATCGCAAAAATGTACTAAAGTTAATTTAATTATTAACTTATTTTATTAGATTATAAAGTTATTTTAATGTTATTGTGCAAAAATGCTTTACTTCAGAAGAAATTAAAATAATTATTTATTTCAGTTTTCCTTGTATAAATACCAAAAGTATAAAATAATTTTGATTGAGCAGATACTCGCGATAAATTGATCAAATATTAAGAAACTTTGAATGAACTACGACAAGAGGGAGGGAAACGAGAAAGAGCGCGGACATGCAGATACTTTTAAAACTTGGATGAATTATCGGAGCAATGGAAATAATATCTTTCTAAGATAACAAGCTTCTAAATAGCTTGTAATTCTCGAAACAATTCGATCAATCTAAGCGAATCATTGTATACAGCACACAATGGATTTGAGCAATCAGCCCGCGATTTGCCAGTTTGATCATCAAGAGCGGACTTTTGTGCCAGCTGTTTTTAATACATCTATTTTCTGCCCAGTTTTCAAGGTCGCATCTTGAAGTCATTATCCGATCGTATTGATTCCGTAGATCGTCATGAAACAAATCGTTCTTCCCACCCTGCTGTTGTCGCGACCACGCGGAGTCAATCGCACGAAATAATAGCGGCGAACTCTTATTTAACATGGTCGACTGGGCCGGCAGTACTCAGTCTACCACCGGCCGTAACACAAGTACTCTCATTACCTCGCTGATTCCTCGACAAATCCGTTGGCAGTGCTGCGAAATTTCATGGTGAACGCTGACGGGGTTAACATGGGGCTTTCAATCGTTTATCTTGGTCTTCTCCTCTTATTTGGTGAGTCTGCGCTTGAACCCCTTAGCACGATCACTTTGGAACAGCTTCTCCACGTAGACCTAACGTCGCTGGAAGATGGTTCCTCAAGTTGTTCTTCTCAGACATGTTATTCTTTACAGATTGTGAAATGAAAGTAATACTTATTCTCTTGTCCAGTTAATTATTTCAGCGATCTTAAATACCCATGTGGCATTAAAATACGGAAATATTGTGGCATTTGCAATTTGATTTTAGAAATAAATTATAACGATACTCAATACTTTATTATAATAGTTAAAAATCATTTTAATAACTACACAGAATAACTATCCTGACAGCATCGTATGTGGCATGGTGGCAATGTGCTTGAAACGTTCTTGTCACATCTGTGCAGATAGGGATAATATCATAAAACCATTGAGTACAAAATTGTTATTCTATATGTAGAAATCAAATTCTTATTAAATCTTCTTCTTTTTCTTCTTCTTCTCTTAAACTCTTATTAAATTCTTATTAAATATTGTAGAAAAATATTATGTCTGTCTGACTGAGTTGTAATGATCATTTACTTGCAAACAAGAAATTATTAAAACCACAACATTTGCTTCAAGAACAGATTATGATAATGAAGAAAATAATAAAATTATATCTTATTATTAGGTTTCCTGGTACGCTTATCATATAAATCTCGTGGTAAAAATGTATCTCGACGAGCATAATATACTGTATAGCTTGTCAAAATCATCTTACTGCATAGTATATATTTTTGGTCAATGATAAACGGTAAAACAAGATTTATTTTTATTTTCGAGCGCGATAAAATGTGATTAAGCAACACGCGAGTAAAACGAAATAAGGCAAATAAATTATCTGTCTCATTAAGTCGACAAAATTAGACGTATCAGACAATGGATTTAAAATTTCGACTACAATATATATATATATATATATATTATATTAATGCATACACATATGTATATATGCATATATGTTAAAATCATGAAAATAACTGCAGAACGTCATGCAAGGAATACATGCATTGTGATTAAGATGCTTAAGAAGATTAAAATAAGATGCTGATTATAATTTTGTCAATAAAAATTCTGTTAAACACAACAGACATTCAATAACAAAAACCCTATTACGATATCAGCTCACAAGTATTGATGGTCATGAGGATTTATTTTTACACAAGTTTTTATTTCCATACGTAATATTTCCGTGTATGAACGTTATGTCAAAATGTAGAAACAATCGTTATAAAGATACAAATAATGAGCCTCGCGCAAAGGTAATGAACGTAATACGATGTATTCTTCACATGACACACGTCAGACGAATCATTATGTTAAGTTAAATCACCATGAATAAATGTAATTGTATACGTGTCCTAGCATCCGATCAAGTAATTTTACGTCTTGAATACAGAAAACTTTTTTTCAGCATTCTTAAACAGAATTATGTATCATTGCGTTGTTCAAAGCGGGAAAAAAAATGGGATTTTTATCCAAAGCAATAATAAACTTTCCATGATCCATTGTACACACCGTAAAGTGGATGTAAACTAATTCTGTTAAGGCAGAGTAATGTTTCCTATTTTCTTAGTGAATCATTCGATAAAAAATTGTTATATATAAACGGTATCATTTTATATCAGTTTTATGTTTATGCCTGCGTGCGTCGTTATCGTTAAAACGCGCAACGTCTTTATGAGTAATCAGTTGTAATTAAAGAAAGGACCTAGAACTTGAGAATTGCATAATTCTTAATGAACATCGGCGGTGTCGTAATGCGAGCACGAAACATTGCTATCACTTTTGAGGCTTGTTTGCTATCGTAAAAAATGTAAATTCACATGCACGATACGCGTGTATATATTATCCTAAGAGATAATATTCGATGAATTGGCAGGTGGAAGTTTTGAGACAACGCACTTACTGAAAGAGAATTTCTTTTATCATGTACAGAGGTTGTTGCGAAAGCAGATTCTTCGACAGTTTGATTATGATGAATCGAATAAATTCGTTTAACGTGTAAAGCAAAACATCGTTGTGCGTTTAATTTTAAAGAGAAATTCTAATGATAAATGAATGAAGGTCTCGTGCGCAAATATACGATTCGCAACTTTCTGTCAAATTGTCACAGGCGTAGCAACTTTGAGACAATTCGCATAGCCACGCGATATCGATCTCTGCAATTTTGTTTTGCAAAATTAATGTACTCGCGTCTACACGAAGATTCATGTTTTTCAAAATTAAATGTGTTTCGGTCTATTGTTAGAACGGTCTATTGTTAATTCTTCTCACTTGCTTAAATTCGATGACTCTATCATTTCTTTGACTTCAATACACATGTTATATTATCCTTCGTATTATTATTTGTTCGCACTATAAACTCCTATGGGTTGCCACTGCTCCTATTCAACATTCGGTTAATTTGACTAAAACAATGAGATAAAATTAGCGACATATTGAGTAAGCTTTATATGTTGTTAATTTATCTAATTTAACTTCCATGTTAGTCAAAATTTTACTTTCCTTTTAGTTAAAATTAATGAAATATTGAGCAGGAGCAGTAGCAACCTATAAAATAGTTAAAAATGACTCAAATTGAGTATAATTTGACGCTACGTCTTTAACAGTGCGAAAGCAAGCAGGTGATATTTTAAAAATACAAAATTTTTTACTAATTTTTCAATGTGCTAGTGCTTATCATTCCATTTCGCGAGATATTCTCATCGCGTATAACGCCATGGTTTTTCGAAATCTCGCGTTATCGCTAGATTTCTCGGGCCGATGTCCCTCTTGCACATGTCTCACGTAGTCGTAATGCAACAATAAAGATTTTGCGTAATGGAAGAAACGCCGGGGATGTTCGTCATCCTCGAGATAATCGCTTTAAATCAGCCAAGGATTTCCAGACGGTGTCACGTCGTCGGCGGTCCCCGCGTTTGGTCACTAAAAAACGAAAGTATTCTCTCGAGTAAAGCATCGTCTCTCTCGTCGCATGTGTCGAGCAGATGTGGAGGACCTTTAAGCAACCAGGTGACGGCTTGCCCACCGAATAATAAGTACCGGCAGGAAAGAATCGCGAGTACACTCGTTAGCTAGATAATCAAGAAGCATTCTGGCGCATAATAAGCGCGCGGAAACGGCCAATTGTCTTTCAAGAGACAGAGAACTCCAAATGCACTTTCAACTTCCGCGAAAATCTTCCGGCGCATTTAATGGCCGATCCGTTAGAAAGTGCACCGATAACATCTAGACAGAACAGAAAATTTTCATACATTTCTTATAATAATAATTTCAAGTTATTATCGCCATAAATTTTAAAGAGTTGAGATTGAAAATATTTTTCACATTTTCTAGATGTAACATTGTATTCAGGTTCCCATCCTTATTCATATCGTTTCATTCTCATAATCGAAAACTTATTTTAGCATCATCCATTATTCATCGTATTCCTTTTCGCGAGTTCGTTGATGTAATGAGCGAACTATAAATACAGTAAGAATTTCTTCTTCAGGTCTTTGTCGCGGTCAAGAGAAGTTCAGTTACGAGGAGGATGGTGAGTCTGACAAAGAAATTCAACGTTTAATGATACTGTTGTTTCGCAAATGAGATCTTCTTTCTGTTAGATCCGTCGCAATGGGGTGAGGAGTATCCAACGTGCATTGGGAAACACCAGTCGCCCATTAACATAGACGAGCACAATGTCACGAACGTCAGCCTACCGCCGTTGACACTGATCGGCATTGACAATCCGTGCCAGTCATACATAACGAACAACGGTCACACGGGTGAGAATTTCACGGTTCGGTTCTACATTCGGCACGCCGCGGAGAGCGACATTGGATTCGTTACTCCTTTAGCACGAGATTTTCTCGCTTTAAGCGATATTCCATTGGGAAACCCCTCGCAATCGCGTTCACGAGAATTAAAGTTGAGAAAAACGCTGTCGTTACGATATAATCGGGACGGCAAAACAAGGAAACGAAGAGAAAGAAACTTTGTACCTTGTAATTACAAATATCCTCCCCCTCTTCTGGTGTATAAACATTCTAATAAATCACATGAATGTTGAATAGAGAGGACTAAAACGCCGAGACAAAAAAACTCGCAAACGATTCGTACTGTCATTATTGGCAGTTAAATCACACCGTAATTGATCTCTATCATGTTAATACGTAATCGAGCTCACAATCAGATGTAGAGATTGTTTTTATATACGTAATGTCGATGTTACATAAAAATGATATCTTTAATATCTTTAATTGTACAACGCATTGATATAATCTTTGTTTTAATAATTGCACGCTGTTGCATGCAACATCTTTTTTTTCTTTTAATCAAGTTATGCTGAAAGCTGAAAGCAACGAATCCAGACCGATCATGCTGTCCGGAGGTCCTTTAGGGAATAACGTCTACATATTTGTACAATTGCATTTCCATTGGGGCAGGAACGATTACGAGGGGTCCGAGCATTTAATCAACAATCACTCGTACCCGATGGAAATGCATGCTGTATTTCGGAAGAAAGATTACGAGTCTATGGACGAAGCTGTTAAACATTCCGATGGTTTGGCTGTTTTAGGATATTTGTATGAGGTAAAAGATAAAGTCGATTTGAAAAGATTGCAATTGATATTTTTATACGTAATTAATTTTTTTGCGTCGTTGTAATTTTCTTTAAGACAATCTCATACATTTGCTTTTTAATTAAAATCATGTAGGTAAGCCCTGAACCGAATCCAATATACAACTGCATTGAAAAAGCACTACCTTATATTGAAAAAGTGGATACAGGGAAAGAATTGGACGAGCCTTTGTTAATAGGACAATTACTTGCGTCAGATACTGCAAACATGAAGGAGTACTTCACATATAACGGCTCGTTAACCACTCCATCTTGTCTCGAGATTGTTACATGGATTAACGTTAAGCGTCTTCAAGAAATATCACACGAGCAGGTCTGTTAATATAATCTAAATAGTTAGAGATAACAAAGATGATATTTATGAATATATCCCTTAAGCAAAACAATAACAACGCTTGCAAATTTAATCAAAATTTTGCTTCAAAATCGTGTACTATCTGTATCTTCGTTAGGCTTGCGTTTTGCTTGCAAAATTTGCTTCATAATTCATTATAAAATAAAAAACAAATTGATGCTAAAAACTGCACAAAATTTTCGAGCATAATCTAACAGCAAATAATTAACAACGATCAAGAATATACATTGTGCAATGTGACAGTAATTTTGCAACAAATATTGAGCAAAACTTATAATGAAACTTCGTCTTTTAATGTGTTTTTTTTAAACACTTTTAAATATCCTTAAATACTTTTAAATACCCTTAAATATCATTAATGAGTAAGACTTAAACATGTGTCATCTTTCTTTTTAAATAAATAAAGACACATATCACTTAAAGCCAAGGTAACGTTGGTGCAACGAAGCCTTAATGATATTTAAAGGTATTTAAATGTATTTAAAGGCATTTAAAGGTATTTAAAAGCATTTAAAGGTATTTAAAGGCATTTAAAGGCATTTAAAGGTATTTAAGGATATTTAAAAGTATTTAAAGATATTTAAGTGTTTAAAAAAGCACATTAAAAGACGAAGTTTCATAATAAGTTTTGCTCAATATTTGTTAAATAGCAACCAAGCCTTAAAGATATTTAAGGGTATTTAAAAGAATTTGTAGATATTTAAAGATATTTAAAAGTGTTTAAAAAGGCATTAAAAAACTGAGTGTAGCTCAATATTTGTTAAATACCTTGAAATGTTTTTAAATACCCTTAAATACTTTTAATTACCCTTAAATATCTTTGAATACCTTTAAATATATTTAAGTACACTGTATGATAAGTAAACTTAAAGTAGACTGTATTTAAAGATATTTAAAAAAGCATTCGAATGACTAAGCTACACAATGATAAGTCTTCCTCGTTATTTGGAAATATAACAATTAACTCTACATACGAGGTTCATAGCTTCATTTAAAACTAAATAACTTTTTTGTAAAGTAAAATATTTAATACATTTTTTAAGGAATTTTTTATCAAAGTAATGTAAAAGTATTATAATATATACATGTTAAAAATATCTATTTTTCATTAAAAATCGATATTTGAAAAGTTGTGACAATTGATCTCGGACTCCTCTACACACAGATTTCTTATTTAATTTCAGGTGGCCGCATTTCGCAATATACAAAACCCCGAGGGTAATAAATTGACTCATAATTCCCGACCAGTGCAGCCCTTAGAGGATCGAATAGTTTTTCAAAATATTCCGTGCGAATCAAATACGCCGCCTTCTCACAATCACTTTGGTGGACATTCAGGACAACGGAATGTCAAGGTGCCGATTCTGTTCGTCGCATTGGGAGCTCTTGTGGCAATCTTCCTATTTGCCATATGACATTCTTGATACGAAATATTCTAGTCAAAGAGTGTTTTTTCAATTGTTGCCTTTAAATCTCGAAATCGTTGACAATTAATAATTAATTTAATAATATGAGCAAATATCATTAAATTAAAAAAGTCTAATTTTATAATATTGACGGTTAAAATATGAGTAAACATTCTGAAATAGATTTTTATGATTTCATGATTTTATGATTTCATGTAAGATTTTGTGATAATTTTTAATTTTATAGCAATAATTTATTTTTTAATATTAGTATTAAACAATTCAAGATCACACATATATACAGACACACACATATACATGACATCAAACACATATACACAAAACTAAAGTGTTATCTTATATATACATTTTAGATTGGATTTTAAAGTAAATGTCAATGGATTTGTCATGCTCCATGCGAACGACTTCAAGCGAGTTCAAGCGCTTATTTAATTCATAAGGAGCTACATAAGTTATTTAGGTTCTCCTCCTGTGATATAAATAATATAAAGTTGTGCTCTAAATATATGTTGATTATGAAATATATTCTATAAATAAAAAAATATACAATTTATTAGAAAAAGTACATATTTTTGATAACGGTCCTATTCATTCTTTTTCAGGATTATTTACATAAGCTGCTAGATCTTGTTGGCCTTGTTTGAGACGTGTTCTCACTTCTTCTGCTATTGCTTTCTGTGTTCTCCTTTCTAATATTTCCAACTTTTTAGCTATATCTCTCTTTAGATCCCAGTCAGGCTTTCTTGGTGCTAAATTACTAATATCCTAGTAAATGAAACAAAATAAAAATTGTAAGAAATTGTGTATAAAACTCTGCAGATACATAGCCATATCAAAACAGTACATAATTTTATATAAAAGAAAAAGATCATTGATGAATCAACTTTAATCAAGTGTTCTTTAAACAATTTCAAATTAATTTTCAATGTAAACATTGTAGGACCATCATAAAGCTAATGGTGTGTCCACGATGCTAGAACTTGGTCCAAGATTTCAATCTGAGCCAATCACCTTGCAGCTTTTACGGAAAAGTAGCAGTTTTATTGACTCGGATTGAAATCTCGGAGTGAATTCTAGCATCGTGGACACACGGCCTAAGAAATGAAATGATGGTTTCTGGGAGACGTTCCCAACTTACCAGTTCCTCGATAACCACTTTACTGTTCGCAGCGTCCAGTTGTTCCTGAACTACAGCTTCCACATCGCCGGGTTTCGCATCCTCTATCATAGTATTCTTCAAGCTTTCGTCCTGTGGCTTGTAACTTCGAAATTTTGGCCTGAAAACACGAGAGAATTGAATTTGAACAATTCGGCAGGAAAATTTGAGGTTAGATTTAAATCTAATGTTTCGGATGTTCAAATCGATATGTTTAAGTCGAGGCTTACTTTGGCAAATTTTCGATCATGTCACTTGCATTTTCTTTGCCCTCTTCATTCTTCCGCTTGAGCGATTGAAGCCGCTCTTTTCTCTTTAAAGCTTCTTCCTCCAACGAGCCAATTTTCTCTTCCGTCATTTCTAAACACTTGCAAAGTTACAGATGACGCTTTGTTAGTGACTCTAGAGTAAAAGTCTGGACACACCATTGAAACACTCTGTTCCTAGATGGGCTGAGTTTTTTTACGCATGCGCAGCGATGAGCGTTTAATCGCGATAAAACGCTTGGAAAGAAAGTTTTGAAATATATATTTATATAAAGAGCACATATTTTTGTATAACTTAAAGCAAATATTTTATTTGGCAGAAATTGTCAAAGATACAAATTTGCTGTAAAAATATGGAAAACTGTTCAGAACCTTTAGACATATTTTCTTCATATAAAAATTCTGATAATAAAAATGAATTTTATACTTCTTAACTTATTTGGCAATATTTATTTATATATTATAATTTTGTTTATTTTATGTTATTCATTTATTTAAACATACTAATTTGCCGGATCGTTATCGATCATCGAAATTCATCAAATTTTCACAATTATGATAGTATATAGCCTGTAGATATTTACTGCATTACAAAGAGAGTTGTGTTATGTGCGCTGCGCACATGCGTTTCTCTAAGAACATTGTTGATTTTTTTAAACCGAACGTATAATGGTAAACAAACAACTCGATTATTGTTAAAAAATTGTTCCTTGTTAATTTGAAATTATTCTATATAAAAATAGTTTGTGTCCAGTGCGAGATTGAACTTATTTGATTGCCAAACAATTAATTTAAAAAAATACTAATTGCTGATAACAATTAGGCACTTTGTATTTTGAAGACATATTTATGCACAAGTTGCCAATATTAATAATGTATCCATTGTTAATAACACAAATTTAAAATATAATTACAATTTTTAGATAATTTTTCTCAATAACTTGTAAAGAATTAGAAATCATTACTCTGCATGATTATTACACAATTTTAGAATCAGTGTAATTTTTTTAATTTTAATTCGTAATATAATTTATGAAAAATATATATTACAATGTTATATATTTTTTTAATTAAAAATTTATTCGAATATATTAACGATTTAATAAAGTTCCCATATTTTTCTCCAGTTAATTCGCGGCCTAAATAAAATGACTGTATTATAAACAAATTAGTTTATTAACATTTATACACAAGAGTTCGTACAATCCAGCGTCAGATAAATTATAAGCAAATTATCATAAATTTATTATTACAAATCGAAATTACGTCTAACATTATCTATATTTTATTTTAATGTTATTTTATTTTAATGTTACGTTCAGTCGCGCAAGCCTCAGCCAGCGCTCGTAAAGGACTCGCACTTATGAACGAATCGCCATCAACTTTCGCTCACGCAGTCACTCTCGCCGAAGGTGCATCGCATCCAACATCGATTTCAGTTTCGAGACAAAGCTTAAATCTTTAATCAGAAGACGAGTTTATATCGTTATTCATTTCCACCGTTGTGAGGCTGGAAATTCGCGTAGCGCTCGAACGTCAAATCGAATAAATAACGCCGCGGCGATGATTCTTAATGTTATCAGATTATTGTTGAGAGAATTTATGAGAAAGAGAGAATGGCAAAATGCATTTTTTTTCCAACGCGAGGATAGGCGCACGAAATATGTATAATTCATACGGATCAGATAACGAAACAAATTATTAACAGCCTTTACGTTTGCTGATTACAGCGATACCGAACGGCCGATGACGCTCGCGAAAATTAACGCGATCACCAATAATAAGATTTAATCGAACTTTTAGCGAGAGACAAGAGAGAGACGCCGATGTCCCACGAGATTCGCCGATTCGCCGATTCGCCCGCCGGGTGAAATCACGGATCTGTGCCAAACGTTTGTGAAATTGAGGACATACACGTATATACGCGCGAGAGATGTGTCTCTCGCGTCGGCGGCTTCCTCGTCGGCATTGTGTGGTACCCGCCGGGGAAAGTTTATTTACAGTCGAAGAAGCGTTTTCAATCCCGATGCGCGGCTCGATGCACGACTTCTGCGAGACCCCTTGATCCCGAACGAGCTCTCCGTGTGCGCGTTTGTATGCGCGTATATAATATATGTGTGTGTGTGCGTGTCTCGTTAGTACTAATTCATTAGAACTCAGTACCAACCCGATATACACACAGGCTATGCTAAAACGTCAGCTAATCGACAATATTGACAATACAGTTTTGATCTTTAGTCAACTTGGATTTGACATTTTTCTTCTTCAATGGAGATGTAACTGAAGAAATAATTAAATGGACGAATTAACTTTCTCTTTTTAGAACATAAATAATTTATTAGGCATACACACGTTAGAAATGTGACATAAAAAAATATGTAAGTATGTAACATAACGTAATATAATAACAATAATAATAATAATAAAATAGTGCAATATTACAGAATTATTTAACTTGACGAATTTGGAAAATGACTTTGGCAAATTTGCGAGCCACAAATGCTTGCCGAGAACAAAATAGCGAGATACTTTACTTTCGCGAACTGGAGCCGGGAGCGTCAAACCCAAGTGGAACGTATTAACATAACTAATACGAGTCTCTCCGGCGAGATTTTCGCCTTCTTTCCTGTCATGTAAAGCGGCATGGATTAATCCTCCTCCCGTTAACATAAATACGCTTACTGCTACGATTACGTTTCATGATTACGTGCTTCTCCGCTGCTCGCCGCCGTTGAGCGTGCTCTTGCTATTATCGACGAGAGAACTCTGGCAGTGCTCACGTCGCGAGCGCTACACACATATCGAGAATGAAAGAGAAAATCAAAAGGGACAAGGAAGCGGGGCTGGAGTCACACAATTATATACAGTATATCTGCGTCACGCGAGCCAAGTGCGCGAGCAGCTTGCGTAATCGGGCGCGGGAAGGCCGTTACATTGGCAGACCTTTGTTTTGCGATACATACAATCGTAATTAATGCCATTATATGGTTCGTCAAGGGGAATAAACTTCCTCGATCGTACCGATCCCCTCCCCGCGCCGCTCCCTCGCCTGAAGCGCTATTCTGCGCTTTGTCTCACGCTTCTGTCGCTTCGTTCGGAGATACGACGGAGAGTAAAATTTCGCGGGGGTAACACACCGAGGGCAAAACGATTCGCAACGATTCGATTTCACTTGGAGCATTTGGTACATTCAAGGTTACTATCGTCATGACTTGCGTACTATTGAACTTACCGAGTCATCCCGCGTCCTCTCGCGAGCTATGAATAACCGTTCTCCACGTGTACGCGCATGTGTACGCGTGAACATATGCAAAGTCCGTGATGATATCCGGACTTCGATGTGTGTGTGTGTGTGTGTGTGTATGTTGCGTGTGTGCGTGTTTAAGCGCCAAAGTTTCGAGAAATTAGAAGTTATTCATTTAAGGAGTAGGCCAAGAT
>VBVR01000052.1:0-89907 GCA_011638315.1 Tetramorium parvispinum
TACTGCTGCTGCTACTACCACTACCACCACCACTACCACCACTACCACCACCACCACTACCACCACCACCACCACTACCATTGCCACGTTCCATCGACCATCCGCGTTCTCCACCACCTCGAGGCACTCTCTGCCGTCGGGCGATGCAGCCAGCTCCATCTGCCGGTCCCGGAGAACCGGAAGAAGGGGGGTTTCCCCTACGGGTTTCGATCCACCTCGTTGCCCGCTATTGGTTCACCTCCGACCACGAAGAACGCCCATTCTCGAAACGCCCGAGATGTGCGTCGGCTCGCGCGTATTGGTCGAGCCCAGGCCACGGTACCGGTTTTGCTAGCGCTGCGGGGGCGGCGCGCACCCGGCGGTGGGCACCGCGACGCCGAGAGCGAGAAAAGAGAAACAGAGAGAAAGAGAAAGGGGCAGAGAGAGAAAGAGAAAGAGGGAGAATGGGGAGCCCCCCGGCAGGGCTCTCCGCCGCGAGTGCAGCCGAGCTGGTAATCAGTGCCGTTTCCGCGGCAGTGGCGGTCACCACGCGGCAGATTACACAGATTACAACCGATTACATTTGTACTCCACCGGCCGACAGTCGTTTCTTTTCTTGGGACGACTACTGCACTCCCACCTTGTGTCCTCACCGTCGTGCGACCCGAGCTGGAGTACGCGCTCGACCGTCTTGGTCAACCGTCTAGGTCGCGAGAGGCCGCGTCGTGCACAAAGAAACCAAGTGCCTCGCTCGAAATCCAGGAGCATCGGAGGAAATCGCGTACCTCGTCCGCGCTCCAGTACCTTACAACGCGCAGATGAACGCGTTGATGGCAGCGATGGACTTTGTTGACGTTGGAAATCAGCACTTTACCTTTCCGAGCTATGCTCCTGAAGATCACATACATTGCAAACATTGACGTTTGTAATCTAATGGTGGAATAAACAAAACATCGAAGTGTATTATGTCATGAGGAAAAATCTCAGAGCATGAAAGAAATGCAATCCTGGAGTCTTCTAAAATATTAGCGAGACACGCGACACACGACGGATTAGAATAATCGTTTGCAGTTATCTGAAACGTATGATGACACCGGGAGCTGTAAGATTCATCAATAACACGTCGTCTCTCGTAGAGAGAGTATTGTACAACGTAGATTTCATTCTACACGCTTCATTCAAATGTTTTTATACAGATCAGTTAAGCACTGTCTGAAAGAAAGGACTATAAAGTACCGCAAAAAGAAGATTGCCGTATGATAATATCGGCTGAGGTTCGGCGAGGATGCAAAAGGTATAAAAGTTAAGAGGTGAGAAGAGTTGGGTCATCATGTTGATACCTTAAGAACACTCTTCTGACTCTAATGGGGGAATCCGCTCGTGTCGGCTGGGTCATTCCGCGGCGATGCGGCGGATTCCAAGAATAACGGAGCGCAAAACTTATTAAGGCGTCGGGTCGCGCCTTGGACAGTCACCTCGACGTTAGCGGGCTTCGTCCAGGAATCACGATGTGACTGATCGTCACCTGAAAGTGCTCTGCGGCTCGATCGCGTCAACATATCACGTCTTCTAACGGACGTCTGTGAGAAGCTAATGCAACGATTGTTAGCTGACACTTTAAGGTGCGACGTTACTTAATCGGCGTTTACGTTACGAATTGCAGTGTAATGAACATTGGACACACGATCCAACATGGAATTAAGGAAACGACCGAGCGGTCTTTTTATTCGCATCTTCGGATGACTGTTACTGTGTAATTTGGTAGATTGATAAGAATCGCCGGTCGTATTTCGAGACGCGACTTGTGAGACGCGAGAATCTGAGAAGCCGCTAGGAATCGGCATGAGCAACGGCGAAGGTGTGGTGACGGGTCCGGCTTCCGGCAACGATCGTCTGTGCGAGGACGTCGACATGGCTACTCCGACATCAGCGTCTTCGAATTTGAAGCCGCGAAGCGGCAAGATCAGCTTCAGTGTCGACGCCCTGCTGAGTGGCACGAAAAAAAGTGCCATCGGCGGCGGTACCTTCGCGGCCAGGCGAGACAACGATGACAGGATGGAGGCCGAAAAGAATATCGAGATGGAGGCGAGGTATCGAGAGCTTCTGATAGAGCAGCAGAGACTTCAGAGTAGAGAGCTACTCGCCAGGTTGAGTCCTCACGGTCTCACTGGCTTCGGAAATCATCATCACCATCATCACCCGAACAGACTCGAGCAAGATCACCCGCCCGCTCGAGCGGAGATGCTTACAGTGAAGGATTTCTCCAGGACGAGCCATGACAAGTCGTCCTCACCTATCAGGATAGACCAGGAAATCCCAAGGGACCGACTGACGACCAATTCGCCGAGTGGAATCGGCGAGACGATGCTCCAACGAGAACAGGAACGTATTCAGGAAGAGGACGAGAGGATCGACAGGATCACCAATCCGAGATCCGTGTCGCCCGCGAGCAGACGAGAGATCCTCGACGATCGTAGCGATTCCGAGGCGAATCGCTCGCTGGAAGGAGACCGTACGACGGATCATCTGGATCTCGAGGACCATGAGATAAGAAGCGTCGGTCAGTCCGAGGATCTAAATGTGATGGACTCGGACTGCGAGCTGGAGAGGGACCTGGAGACGAGCCAGGAAAAGGAGGAGAAGTCCAGCCCGGTAGTGCCTCAGCCGATTCATCCCGGAGTGCAAAGGCCTTCACAGGGCCCGCCGTATCTTACCGGAGCACCCGGCGCTCCCGGCTGGAACCCCGCGGGATTTCCGCATTCTTTGGCGGGGTTCGCGTGGCTGCCCCCACCCCCGCATCCGCACAATCCTCATGGACATCTTTACACGCCGCACGGTGGACCTACCAGCCCGAACGGTAAGACTAACACATAGCATGTCGTGCTTAAGATTATTTAATATATTTTAGAATGCGTAAAATTTCATGTTACGTATTAATAAATAAACACAAAATGTATATTAAAATTTTACGTCCACGCGTTCATTTTTTATGATTCCAAGAACGTGTCAAATAAAATTCTCGTAAAATATGTGGGTAATATATCAAATCGAAATTATCGTTAATGTCGTAATTATAATGTAATAATTATACGGAAGAATATTTTCTGAAATCCAGTGGCGCCCGAAAACTTAAGGAAAGGAAAAAACCTTTCACGTGGACAAGTTTACCATGTTTGCTTTTTACATTGCGATCTTGCCGGATACAATGTCGGCGATCAGATCGAGAACGCAAACTCTCTTAATGCAACCGTTAATGCATGACACGCAGGCTCATAACGCTCTGCATTAGTGCCGTGGATCACGCGAGTAGGCGGACATTATCGGTCTTACGTGCCAAAGAATTCGCTCGTACTCCGGTTTACCTTCGTCGCAATTGAAGCTTAAAGCTAAGGCCTTAAAACTACCATCACGATCGACACGATATTTTTGCTCTGACGATTCCTTCTCGAGCGGAAAGATTTAACGGGCATAACAAGACTAATGATACACCTTAAATGTGATGCAAATCCAAGAGATAAATATTTATATTTCGACGAACACATCATGTTTAAATTTATCGCAGCTATTAACTAAAGGCATGGATATTCGTGCCAATATCAATTCACCAGTGCCAGTCTACAATTTTATTAAATCATTGATTAAAATGATTTGTTGCATTCTTCAGTATATAATTTTATATTCTACAAATCTGTGATCCTTGTGATCGTATAATTTTAGGATAGGACATGAATTTCGTACTATTAACTTAAATAAATAGTCGAATTCATGATAACTGTAGTTCTAAAATTATCATGTTTCTACACAGATCAATAATAGTAGTGTAAAATGGACGAGTAGGACTTCTTCAGTCCCTAATGTCATCTAGATCTGAAAAGATCTTTTATGACTTCTCCCTGAAAATTGTATGTAGGATGGGGATTGGAATGTGAACTCGGGATCCTTCCATTATTGATCATTCGCGTTAACATGAAGCCACGCGTCATCCCATAAAATCAACAAATCAATAATAAAATCAATAATACTTAGAATAGAATTTTTTTAATAGGAATATTAAAAGTGCAAATTTATTATTACTGTTTTATTTAAATGAAATTGATAACTTTTGAAATTAATAGAACGCCATTAGAATTATTAATTAATTAATTACGAAATTCTTGCGTTTACTTTGTTTTTTGTCATACAAAATTGATTTCGTTTTATATTTTTATTGCTATATTTTTATTATATAGCAACACTATCAAATGTTTTTAATGCCATTCAGCCGTATCTATGGCTGTACAATTAATACGAGCATACATTAGCCGTTAGTTTCTAAGAACTAAGAATTAACATTACTCACTTATCGAGTGTACTTTACTTACACGCGCAATCAGGTAAAGCCGCAGTTTTCCTTCTACTTGTCGATGTCGACTTCCGGACAGGATTGCAACTGTTTCGCTGATCTTTCTCGAGTTTATTCCACAAATGTCAATGCGGAACTCGAGTCCGTGTTACGCCTCGCGATCGGTTCCTTGAAACGTGCACGATCGGCGCGTCGGGCTCGATCGTCATATATCTAGGCCATTAGGACGCACGATCGGCGCTTACAAAGCGATGACGGGAAGTGTTTTCCATCGCCTCTGGTGTGATGGAAGCAGAAGTGACCACGGAGCGACGCGAGCGAAAAATCGGGCGCGCAGATAAAACTCGGCGTAATTGCCTAATGAGGAAGGAGAAACCGCGATTCTCGGGACAAGTACAAAAGTGATCAACCGTACAGAGATACCGATCTTGTTTCATGACCGGTGGCGGATATATGGATTGTAATTGGCTAATAAATCGAGAAGGAAAGTCACGGCGGTTCCAAATCGCGATAATTAGACGCGCTGTTGCTTGGGAACACTTCGCTGATAAATAATTTACGACGACATAAACGAGAGAATTAGCTACGATTATTAATTACCAACTAGAAGCCCGTTCGCTCTCTCTTATCTCGCGCGATTGGCACTTGCCGAGAAGAAAATTCGATTGCTGTAAACAAGATACGAATTGAAAAAATATACAAATTTTGTTCGACCGTTATATTTATTCGACGCAAAACATAAAATGTTTAAATCAATCTAAAATATCGAGATTTTCGCGATATTTTAGAAATATGATATTAATTACGACGATAAAGTCGCGTTGGCTCATTATTAATTCTTCCGCAATCATAATCACTGCCATTTGTTTAAGCGAGTGGAAGATTCATCTAATGGAGAAAGATGTTGAAGTGTAAAGACTCGTGTTGCCGTGTGGGTAAAGAACTTGGTGAACATTACTACATTGAGTCCATTCCTAATGGACAATTAAAGTAATACCTCATTAAGGTGTAACCGACACCTCTCGCGCAATGGGCTAATCGTCCATCGTGGCTCTCTTCGGAGCACTCCGCCTCGAGTGCTCGACTACTCGCGAGGCTGCAAAGGACGAGAGTGCTTCTCGTACCTGGCCTCGCTATTCGCGCGTCAACTTTTATGCTCGCCGGGAATCCCGTAATGGTTTTAGAGATTTCTTTCTCGGAAACGACGCGAATTCCTCGTTACGCGCGGATATAATTTCGTTCGCAACAACTTCGAAATTCGCGATGTTATTTATTGCTAAGACATTTAACGAGGAGGTAAAGGGGTGGTCTTCAAAGAAACAATCGTGATCATTTTATCATCTTTGAAAAATGCTTTATTACGATTTTCCATAGTACAATCGTGGATAATATCCGCAAAGTTTTTCTGTAATTGCGCGAACAATAAAATCAAGCTCGCGATCAAGTGACAAGTGAAAATTGTTAAAGAGCCTTGAAGAAATTTACGTAGACTGGTAATGTTCCTTATTTTCCAAATACATAATTGAACAATTAATACAACATATATCTGTAGCGAAATCAGAAAAGAGAGAATATGAGGAAAACACGCAAGCATAAAATGATATAAACGTACAAGAGCTAGTTATATGTGCATTACCTTATCTTTTGAAGTAGCATAATTGAAAGTAACACTTATAACACACTCGATATAAAGCAGCCTGAATGGTAACCGGAGGACGAGAGAATATTGGAAAGAGACACGCGATCCCGCAACTAATGGGAAAGCATAAAAGCCGACTGCATGGACCCTTGTATCTCTCAAAGTGGCATAATTGAATGAAACGCATTTACGTCATTTGTGTCAATCGTAATAAAATCCGGCTCAAAATATAGCGCTTGATGTAAAGCGGTATTGACAGCAAATCGAGAGGGGACAACAGGAAGATACAATAGCGAAATTGATGAGAACGTATAAAAGTAGCTATAATATGCGCTTATTTTCCATATCTTGTTTTTCATACTGTTTATGTTGCGCCTTAAAGAAAACGAAAAGTGGGAAAAGACGAGGCGATGATCGGCCCGCGCGCCAAACCGGCGAATCGCGAGCAGTTCGACATGATAGAGTCATATATAACTCACGACACATCCATAATGCATTCAAGAGGCGCCCGGTAAAAAGTGCTCTTGTTAAAGTGGCCTGTTAAGTTTGGTGTAGCGCATTCAGCTTCCTGTGCGACGTCGCTCGGCGAAACTTTTTGCGAACGATAACGACAAACCATTCGTCCTTCGGCCCGCCTTGCTTTCTTCTTACGATTTGTCTTCCTCGTTTTCTTTTCGCTATTGGTGCGCGACACCAATTATACCAGCACTTAAAACGAAAGCCGGAGCAGCTCGGTATGCGCCGTTATTGCGATCGCGCATTATCGCAGTCGCGACATTCTCGCTTGTGCCCTGAGATGATTGTTCACTCACACTACTTACAGGGAATTCAGTTAATTATCACTTTTGTTCTCCTCGGTCCTCGGTACCTTCAATAAAAAGCTCCGAATGATGCGAGTCAACATTTACTCGTTATACAATCAATCACAAGATGTGATTGTGTATTTATTTCACAGAGAAATTTGAAGCTAACTAAAACAATTTTTGCCGTAGATGAGCAATAAATTGATGTTTTACGAGAAGTAGGATAAATTTTGCAAATATTGTTCTAAATTAAGAGTTAAACGTAGTGATTTGTATACTATTTATAAATACTGTCTTTAAATAATGTTTTTAAATTTGAATAATCTATAGCTTCACAAGTATTCTTTAATAATTTTTATGATAAAATAGATCCGTCGCTTTCCGAAAGGATTATCTCCACAAAACATCATATCTTCAGCAAAAAAATCGTTTCTGAAAAATTAGACAGCGAAAGCTTATTAGCCCATTTCCATTAACCGTTCACTACTGACAGTTATTTCGGAGGGGGAGGAGGAGGTGCAATGCAGGGCTCGAATATAGCCGATAATCCCGGGGCCCGTCGCTGGGCGGCGGCTTACGAAAATTATGAATACGGACGTCATTTATAACGCTCGAACGCCGCTGCCCGCACGCATTTATCTGGATTGCGCGCGCAGGAATGAATTAACGACGCCCGCCCCGCGTCCAATGATGTTCTACAAAATATTTCGGACGATTCATCATTCCATGGACGTAATTACCCGCCTCGGCCGTTCCAGCGGTTCGACGCGACGCTCGTCTGCCGGCTAACGCGGCGCTCTTCAGCATCCCCGAAAATTCAGTATCCGTTGATGAAAGTGATGCAGCGTAACGATTGCAATTGCCTCCTGAGATTTTGCATCTCATAAAATTGTTTGCGTGAATTGTATGCCCGCGCGCACGTAACAGCAAAGATCAGATTTTATTATGTTGATTTTAGAATAAACAATCTGACGCAATGTGTACGTCATTATAATTAAATAATTAAGTATTAATATTTTAATTTAAAACTAGCGATTTTAATACACGCAGCAATTTACGAATCAGCCACACACGAAGTCGCTCCCTTTAGCTTTAATTAGGCTGAATATATTCAGCGGACGAATCCGGATCAACCTTTTATCGTCATTTAGCTGTCCGAAAAATTTGCAGCATGAAAAGCGAACGGATTGTGTCCCTATCAGGGCGACAGCGGTCGTTACGGCGATGTAGCCATTCGCGTGCGTGTTTCAGCGCGATCGGGTAATTAACAGAAATTAATTAGCAGTCAAGAAGAACATATTGATCGGTTACGTGCGCGGCATGGCTAACTTGGAGGAGCGACATGAAATCGCTATATTACCGCATGAATGGATGCGACATCGACACGTAACGACAGATTGTCTGGCTGCGCGCGGATTCGCGGCGTCTTTCTTACGCATTTCCTCCTGCAACCTCGAACGCGCGTATCGCGGTCACTTTACTCACGATAAGATATCTTAGGACCGTCTTCCCTCTAAGACAAGCAAATAACTCGAGTTGCAACTCGAGTGTTAACTGCATTAACAATCCATTAGCTCGGTGACGCAAGGCAGCAAATTTCTAGCGCCGTTATGTTAATACAAAAATAAAATGTCGTCGAAAGGCAATAAATATGTAATTAAAGGAAGGTCTAAGAAGATCGCGCTGTGCGTTGTCACGACCTACATACAATGTCCTTAAACGCGAAAGAAAGTGGCGATGGATGGATATCCGCGACTTTGGATTCGCCCGGATAGGTATTTAATTAGCAGAAATTAATTAGCCTCCCGGGAGAACATATTGATCGGTTACGTGCGTGAACCCGCCAGGCTTCCCCAGGCGACACGCGAAACGGGGAACTGGCGGTGCAACGAGAATGGAAGACATGATACCGGTGTCTCGACTGATCTGGTCGACAATGTCGGCGGCCCGTGCCTTTTTTGTACTCGATCGAACGTTAATTAGCGCTCGGAATCCACGCTCACCCTTCTCGCCGCGTCGCGAAATCGTCATCGTTTCGTCCTGTTGGATGTTTGAAAACACTTTTTCACGGTGCCAGCCACGGTGATGTAGCCGCGATCGTTGTAACTTCGCATCTGGCCGACGTAGGGTCGCTTCCACGACGATATCAATTACTCTTCCTCTTATACGAGTCGCTTATTTTGAATGCGGCGCGAGATAGTGCGGCGTGTGTTATAGGGAAATAATATGTCTAATTGTAGAATGCGGGCGGGCGTTGAGAAGAGTTATTGGCAAGCCCGCTGCGATTTTTAAGAGATCAATACTTCATTTGGTCTCTTGTGCGTAGCTTTTAAAATACGCGCCTCTCCCGCGTCGGATATTAATTATCGCGGTCGAACGCGGTGGATAAAAAAAGAAACGTTCGGAGCAAACGTTATCGCTAAGACCTCGCTACACATATTTTTACTTCATTCAGGATACGTTATATTCTTCATCTTTTATTTTTAAGTGAATTTTAACGAAGTGGTCAGCTTAAAATGGATTTACGGACGAATGAGACAAGATGCGCGAATATGCTGTCGATGTATAATCGCGCGCTACCGTAGAGAGGTGGCGAAACTTTACGCAGTTCCAACTAATTGCATGCACATGAGCCGATCGTAAACAACGGCGGACGATGATAATCATGCGCGCCGGATGCACGTAGACTGGGATGATGGGTCGATAATTAGGCGCCATTGGCTGAGCATTCGAGCGCGATTTATTTTTTATGATTTAATTTGCGACCCTCCCCTCCGCCCGTGCTGTGAGACCGTAATCGCTTCATCATGCGAAACCTATGAAAACGCGTCTTGCCGAGACGTCGCGGTCGCTACGGACTCGTAAATTAACGACTAACGTTGCACATCCGAGGTTAATTATCATTCGATGAGTGCACGAAGATGGTGGACTGACGTTTTAATAGCATAGATACAAATGTCCGCGAATATCATTATTAACGTATCTCTTTCTAATGATGCAGATAGCAGAGTGGTGCAGTAAAGTAATGCTATTTTAATCCCCATCTCTTCTCTTTTTAAAGAGGAATAGCGGTCCGGACCAATTCAAAACGAGAAACGGGCGAGATCGAACCGCGATGCTAAATGACTTTCTAATAGATTACGTTTTTCCTTAGAGAAAATCGACTCTCTAAATGTTCTTGTAACAATGTTTACTTTAATATTGTGTTTTTTAAAAGTGAGTTAGTAAACTTACTGAACAGTTTGTATTAAAATTATTTACTCATCCAAGAGATAGAAAGTCTAATCCTACCAGAACGCATGTCTTTTCTTTGGTTTCAGGGGATTTAAGATTACCGGGACCCGGACCAGGCCCGGTGAGATGCACCCTTCGAAAGCACAAACCGAACCGGAAGCCGAGAACACCGTTCACGACGCAGCAGCTGTTATCGCTCGAGAAAAAATTTCGCGAAAAACAGTACCTAACGATAGCCGAAAGAGCAGAGTTCTCGTCGTCTCTTCACCTCACGGAAACGCAGGTGAGTGGCCGGACGGTTGAGCACGCATTTCACTTAAAATTGAAAAAGTCTCATATTACATAACGATCCTCGGTGCAATATGTTCAGAATGTATGCAGAGAAGTAGATTAATAATCAGGAATTTTATTTAAGACAAATTGTAAAAGCGCTGCATAGTAAATTAAAATAAATCGATCGTATATGAAATGCATAGAAATATATTTTGTACTTGTTATCTGATGAGTATAATATAAATCGAGTAAAAAGAAGAAATATATACATTAGCAGATGCTGAATTAAAAGTAGGACTTTCTTCAATTAACGAGCACATTAATAAAATTTATTAGAATCGTTTGTTTATAAATACATTTTATTAAACGATAATTAAACCAATGATATTAGCATATCCTTTTAAAACGAAAGATATTATTTTTGTGCAACTTAATATCTATACACCTTCACGCTCGAGGTAACGGTTAATTACAAAATTATCTTTCATGAATATTATTACTGTAGCGTCTGTGCTCTTCTCTATTTGGACTATCGTGATTCTTTGCCACGTATGTAACAGAGTAGGCTATTATCGCGTCGGTTAGCGTGCTAAGATACACTTTGCGCATTCGTTACAATGCATCAGTCGAAATGAAGCTACGTCGCATTCATTTGCTTAGATAAGCTACGATTACCCTGCCATCTTCTCGTGTCCTTTAAGTCGCCAAACCGTTCCTTCGATCGCGCTCTCTTCTCTCTCATTATTCACCTTGGACAAAGAGGTATGTCTACAATTCAAATCGTGACACTCACGCCGTGGCGATATCCATCCCTATGATCGCACGAAGTAACTTATCACTTGATTCTTTTATGAAGGCGAAAGGAAAGTGTTGGTATTTTTTGCGCATTTATTAATCTTATTTCTCGAATTAATTTTAATATTATGCCTAAATGTATTAACAATTTTGATATTTATTTGATATTATATTCTGCTTTATTTTTAAGTTTAATTTAGTCGAAATATTTAACTTTCAACGATTTAAACACAATTTATAGCGAAGCTTGGTTACGTAAACTTAGTTTACTTAGACACGTGAGTTGTCGCGAGTAATTTGAGGGGATCTGTTAAAATCGGGATATTTTTTAAAACATTTTAGCGATATTCTTGAATGCCAATTCTTGATATTCTATCTTCTCAGACAGAACGTCTGAGTGCACTGTGATTATCCCATTCATCCATATTATTGAAAAAAAATAGGCGTTCGTTAAAAGCTCCAGCGATGCAAAACAATTTCGGAGTATCTATACTTTCGTCCTCATGCCGAAAATGCCGCAAATTAGCCGTCGATTCAAAGCAGCAGCTGTGCAAACGACGCGATTCGCGAACGACTGTGCAAATAACAATTAAATGCGATTTAGTGTTGACCCGACACATCTGTGCGGTAAACTCGAGCGTTAGGCGTGTCGCTGTCTTATGACATCGAGGATTTCTCGATACGTCGATAATTTCCTGCTGGAAGCTGATGTTTCACTGGCTGTTTTCTTTAATGACGCGCTAAATGATTTACATACGTTTTACTCAGAACATCTTTATTTCTTGACTATATTCTCGGTCGTTCAACAATGTGTTAATTAATAAATTGTTGCATAATTTTTATCAAGTGCAGATTCTCAGGCGTTTATAGTAGCTCGCGTGGTTTGAATACGTTATTTGCCGGTTGTAAATCTTCAACCGCTGGTGTTAAACACAACGTCGACCAATAATGACACTTATGTAATGTTTGCGGGCGTGTTGCGTGGTACAATGTACAACGACAGTAGAATCTATGATTTTTCACGCCATTCAGTGCCTTACAAGCTAGTATTTCAACACTTTGAATAACATAAAAAAGAGATACATTCTCAATGAGATAGTCATTGAGATTAATTTTTGTGTGTCTGTCTGGAGCCTGTCTTCAGTTTTTATTGTAACAAATGTCGAATAATGTTGCGATAATTACCGTAATTCAACAAAAATGTTATATTATCTTATTTGACTTGCATTTTATTTTAAAATATCGATTCTGAAGAGACTTTATTGCTAATGCTATAAACGACCGTTAATGTTATAAAAAGTTTAAACTTTGTATTATTACATCAAATTAATCTTCTAAAAGATGTTTGAGGAATTAATGAAGAAGCAATACACAGACAAATTTTGTATAATTTGTTCGTTATTGCTCTAATCAAGAACATTATTATATAATGTTCCAGGTGAAGATCTGGTTTCAAAACCGAAGAGCCAAGGCGAAACGACTTCAGGAAGCGGAAATAGAGAAGTTAAGACTATCCGCGAGGCCCTTGTTGCACCCCAGCTTCGGATCGGGGTTAATGTTCTCCGGGGTAGGCCCGCCTGGTACCCCAGGAGTACCTCCCTTCATTGCAGCTGCCATGGCTAGGCACACCCATGCCGCGGCAGCAGCGGCCATGTTCATGGGGCCGCCTGGGCACCGACCTTAATAATGATATGCCAAGATATAATACGCGTGTAATTCGAAGCCATTTTTGATGTCTGAAGACCCAACCTGCTCACTGGGGATCCACGGATGCAGAGTCTATGAATTCATAGGAACGTAAACCTGCACTATTTATTCAAGAATCTGAAGGCGAATCCAAACCTTGGAAAAATCTGAAGAATGATCTGAGAATAAGAAACTGGAGAAAGCACGGATTTGCGAAGTTAATGATAAAAAAAATCTAAAACCTAAAAAAGTAAAAAAATTTGCAAATTGAAAATTCAGAAAAGCAAAAACTAAAAATTTTACAGTTCAAGATTCCGAGAAGATTCCGGAAACTGGAGACCAAAAATAGTTAATAAAATAATCAATAATAAATTTGTAAAATAGATTTAATCTTTCTTTCACGCGAAAAAGAAAAACTGCCTGAAAGTTCCGGGGCTACTTTTATTTATTTTAATCCATCTTCCGCCTGACTTTAATTATCCAATCTTCTACCGGTATCAAGGATATTGGGATCCACCACTTAATATTGGAAGTCGAAATTGGCTAAGAATGGCCCTGTAGTGACGGTACTTGCGCGTTAATCCAGATGGCTTATCTCCAGTTTAGATAATCTGAATTTCGCTACGTGAAGTCCGAAGCTCGTTTGGAAGACCCGTAGTTCGAAGAAACATCGTCGCGTAATTTTCTCGGGACGATGGAATACATATATATCGGCGCCTCGAGAGGCGCGCGAAACTTTGATCTCAAGAAAAAGCATGAGTGTACATAGTGTAAATAGATACGCGTTCGTACGACAACTATGAGTGTACGTATGTATATACACACGTGTACAGAACGGTTATACCGTCAAGAAGAGGAATCGCGAAGAACGAGCGTTCAAAAGTTAGTTTAACGATTTGGACCGCGCTGGACCTAGCAAACATTCGCTCACGGGTGTGTTTTTAATGTGGACTGGTCGAGAAAGTGCAGCGACGTGAATGTGCGAGGTACGTTTAAACAATTTCGAGTCTGAGAGCATTAAAAGAGTTAACATTGAAGCCAAATGTAATAGTTGTTTCCCTGAAGATTATTCCTCATATTGAATTTATTCATTTGTATCAGGAATCTTTTTTTTTGTTAAATCTCAAAATTTTAATTACATTTTCGAAAGTTGTATTAGAGATATCGGTGACGTTTCTAATAGCTACCGTAAATAAAGGACGAACCATTGATTCGTCATCGATGAATACATAATTCGTAGCTCGCCTATCTCGCCTATTTCAAACTTGTTGAATTTTTTTTCTATATCAGAAGATGAGGCAAGTGTGCGTGTAAATTATGTATCAGCTTGTGAATTAAGGGAGACGGAATCGCTGATAGACAGTAAAAGCTAACGTTATGAATGCGGCGTGGTTCTAGACGTACCTATGCGCCTTGTATAAATGTAAGATGATAATTTATCCATGGAAGTATATTATAGTAAAATAAAAGATTTCAGTATTTACTTTTTTTTCGACGTTCTTTCCGTCGATCTTTCAACCCTTGGTGAAATATTAACGAACTCTATTACATGAATAATAGATAAACTGTAAAACAAATAGTTAACTTTATTTTTTAAGTTTTTAAAATTAACAAAAAAAATTGCATGAAAAGCAGTTTCTCTGAAAATCGACCAAAAGAATCGAACAATTTAAACAGCTTTTCGCGATTAACTAATTTACAAATAATGACTGAATTGATCGAGCGTAACTTTTCAAATAAGGCATCATATTGACAAGACAAAAAAAGATAAAAAATACGCGCGGGAGTTTGCCTCGGCGCGATCACATGTAACGCACAGTCATCGACAGGTCGGCTTCATATATGGCAAGTAGTCGATAAGACGGCCGAAAGTGTCCGCCAGATAATTAGAAATATGTTAATCCACTGTGGCTGCTAATTGGTTTTTGACTAAATTTTTAATTAAGTCTTAAGCCTGGGCGGCGCGCTGATTTATCGAGGAGAAGGCCCGCGGCTAATTATAAAATATATATAGAGGACACGGCACTACCACACGTACCCGCAGCTCGTTTGCCGTTATCATATTTGTGCGTTGTGTCTTCGCCGTGTGCACCTGTCTCGCTTTACGGTGTGTGGCCATAGGCGCCTGTAGTGTCCGATATTCTTTTTTCGGCGACGCGCAACTTTCCAAGAGAGAGACGCTGTACTGTTCCCGATAATTGCTACGTCATCTCCATATTTTATGCAATCGCGCGACGTTCGGAGGCGTCAATGACTCGCGATGTAAGATTTATCAATATTCCGATCAATAACCGATTTGCACTCGATTTCCCCTTATATAATAAGTTTAATTTGCGAAGACTATCCGGTAATATTAGATAGTGCTCAAAACGAAAACGTTTACGAGAATACGCACGAATAATTGCTTTTGTAACAGTAACAGAGACAATATTTTCTTAACAACACAAAATGAAGATAGACGAATTTTCCCGACTAGAGTTTTAAAAAATGTTTATATTTGTCGACCCTGAAATCTTTTAATCTGTACATCTTTGTACAATTACACGTTAAATGATGAATTAATTGAAAACGATCGAATTCTTCCATCAAATCGGGAATTGAACAATGTCTCAGGAACCAATCGTCGTGGAACAGGTGACAAAGCGCAAAGAGATCTTTTAAGAGCGACTCGCCGTTAAAGGCTTTACAAACAGGCGCCAGATATTCGCCACCCGTGTAGATCGGAAGCCGTTCGGAGATCCCTCGTTTTCTCCTTCTCCCTGCTTACGTTCTCCAAAGCCCCGGCAGCCGCCTCTACTTCTCGGCACGGCCTCAGTCGGCGCTCCCATATAGATAAAATTTATGTACCAAGCCGACCGATCCTACGCATACGGCCACATTGAGCGCTGACAATTAATTAAAGAATAATTTCTTGTCTTCGCGATACGCGGAGGAGCGTCGCCAGTTGGCGTCCAATTATGCTCTCGGACCAGAGCGGAATACCAAGTAGGTCCGTCGACGATACCGGACGCCATGCACTTCGCCGGGCAGTTCGCTCGTAAGGCTCGTCGTCGCGAGTGGCCGCGCCGCTAACAATGTGATTCATAAAACGTAAGTCGCGCAAGAGAGGAATAACGTCTGCGTCTTCATTACGCGGAACAACAGATTTCAACTTCTTCTCCTCACTTTTTTTATCTCAGAACATCGGCTTCGAGTCAAACTTTAGAAAGCCTTCAGAAAATTGAATTTCTATATTTTCAAATTTTTGTGATACATGATTTTTAATTTCTTAGAAAAAGAAAGAGAATTGTATATTTTATTTATACTGCGTTGTGAAATCTTGTTAAGTTTTATTTTATTTTTTGTACGTCTGAAAAACTAACGATAGTACAGGAATATACAAATGCAAATAAGATAGAAGATAGATATCGAAAAATCTTAATATAAATTTATTTTCTGATTTTCTTGATATACACGCGGTCCATTCCTAACTACTTGGAGAACAACGTTACTGTTCCAATATAATATACTTTCTTCAATAACTTCGCCGGCGTTATGGAGTACGCGTCAAAAAAATTTAAGAAACAAAACGAGAACATACGTGTTGAATGAGATGAGCCGAAAGGGCTTCTTAGGAGAAGAGGGGAGAAATATTCACGGTTAACGCGTGCATCGAAAGCAGGTCTCCACTCATTCAGTTTATCCAAATTAATTGGTCGTAAATTAAGCGGCCCAGCCTGACGAGTGGGCGAACGGTCACGATGAAGAAAATGGGATGGATGCCGACTAAAGTTCTAAGAGGAACGGTTGAGTACGCGGCTAGTGAGAGAGAAACAAACGAAAGGAAGTACAAAGAAGGATACGAATAGGTGTTGAAAAACGAGAAAGAAAGAGAGGGAGAGAGAGAGAGAGAGAGAGAAGAATAAGATAAACGAAAGATTAAAAAACCAAAAGAATGAACTAGAAGGGGGACTATCCGGGGGACAGTAGCGCATCGACACGCCATTATGCGGCGGCTGGGACTAATTTATACAAGGGTAAGACGAAGACACCACGGAAAGTCAATCGCGCGGTTGAAAGAGAAAGAAACCTCGGTGGCATTATTCAAGAGAAGGAGTCTCATCCTAATTGGAAGCCTGCCACTGTTTCAACCGGGTGTACCGGTGCTCGAATTCGTGTCTTCCGCCAGGGATTACGTGGAATCAGAAACGGGAATTATTCCAAGGAATAAAGTAAAATAATTACATCTCCGTCGCAATTTTTATCGTAGATTCGAAGATATTAAAATACAGGAATATGTCGAAAGTATATAGACGGACGGGAATTGTTTAAATTTTATGTGACGGAATATTTTATTTGTTTCTTTAGCATTTCTTCGAAAATATTCCAAATAGATAAAAATTCATGTATAGTTTTAGGTTTCTGTATCAATTTTACACAGAGATTTATTTTTATTCGGGCCTCGCTGAAACGTGTCCCGATACAATCGTAAAATAATCGCTCGAAACACTATGAATGAGGCGCATCGGTAAGCGAGAACGCGGATCATGTGCCGTTGCCAGTAATTGCCGGCGAGATGAATCGAGACAAAATCCTGTTTCCGACTTCGTAGGAAATTTACGAAGCTGATCGAGGCGGCATCGAAGCATTTACGGCGAGAAAGTTATCCGCTACGGCCGCAAGAAAGTCGCGGCTGATGCAAACGCGACTCACGGCAAACTCTTCAAAAGTACCGAGGAACCGAGCTCCTAATTAGGAACAAGCTTGATGGCCGTTCTTACACGTATTAAGCGATAGAGCAAATGCGAAAGCGGCAAGCAAAATTCATAAGTTATTTCGTTTCGTCGCATCTGAACCGCGTTCCATCCCGGAAATTTTTTTTTACAACAAAATATCTTGTTTGTGAAATTATCCTAAAATTTAATTGCAAATTTCAACGTAAACTTCGAGAAATTTTACTGTGCAGACACAAATAAGTATTTCCCATGTGGAAAATTCTAATTAAAGAGATTTAAAATAAAATAATCAGATTAAGGGAACAAGGATAATAAATACAGTATTTAACGATAATTTTATAATGTTTGACATATAATTCGCAGATTCATGGATTTCTACGTCTATCATTATCTAGCAATTTTATCGTTAAAATCGAGTTCGAGCTGGCATCGCGCGACAAGGAAGCACAATAACCATGTCATTTTAATCGCCGGCACTTTTCCGGGCGCGAAAACCCGCGCGACATTTTACACGCGAGGCGATTGTCGGACCGCATGCTAGTTTAAGTAGGTGTTTCACCGGCTCCCGGTATTCCTGGAGCAATTAGTGCGGCGACGCGAGGCGCGGGCACGAGGGCGGGCAGACGGAAATCACTTTAATATCTTTCTACCTCGACGGCCGGCGGCGCGACCGGTTTGTAAATACGATGGAATGACACCCGCTTTATGAATTGTCGGCGTAAACGCTCGTTTTTTCTCCCGATTTCGCCGGAGAGACGACGGCGAATCCGCGCCGATTACCCCAGCTCAGGCGCAGGCGCGATGAAAAACGAAAAGATCATAATTATTTCCAGCGACTCGTCTCCACCTCGCCATCGAGAATGCTGCTACTATTAATTGTCGAACGGGACTCGTTCCCTATGAATATAGATGAAGGGAGAAAGAGAGAGAATCTCTTCTTCTCAATCGCCAATCGACAGAAGGAATCGAGTTATGCAGAACGACATCGTTTTCAGTCTTCGAATTTACTTGCTAAAGTATAATTTATCGTTAAATATTGATTTAATGTGTTTGTATAATACATTTATCTAATATATCATTCAAACATATTATATATATTATAATATATAACTAAAGTTTTGCTAATAGATTTAGAAAAATTTATATTACCACGAAAAGAAGTATTTTACTGATAGCTGAAAATTTTTCAGATTTTAATTCAAAAGCTAATTAATTAAATTCCCAATTAAGAATTTCAATTCATTTTTTCTGTCAATATCTTTTAACATTCCGTGTGTATGTGTGTATCATGAATTATATTTCCACAGTATTCAAACTTTTAATTTGTTCGAAAACTATGGTTTTATTTTATTTTTGACACTCAATTTTTCTCAATATTATCTGTTATTATTCAACGGACATAAAATTTTTCGAGCAAAATTAGAAGGATAGTTTTGGAAAAATAACGTGGAAATTTCGGAAATATACGAATAGCAGATCACGTCTCTAGCACGGTTTACAAAAACGACGACAGAATCCTGGGGCAATTAGTCGATATTTTAATGCGCAAAAAGCCGTCCCTCGTTAGATCCTTTCGCAGCGAAGGACCGAACGCCACTTCCCAAAGGGCCATTGAGAAAAACGGACTCGAACACCGGGACCGATGCGGCACCTTGTTAGCGCAAGGATTCCCGGGTTGTGTGTGTGACAGCTTCGAGCAAAAATAACACGGACGTTAACCCGTTTCCACGGCTACGAGGTAACGCGTGAATCGACCGGCCAGCCGCTTCGATTCTCGCCGAGATGCTCCAATCTACCGCAAGTTTATCAATGAGACAAATTCTCATAAGTAATTTTAATTTCATATGTTCCGATTTGCATTTCTGATGTGTTTTCAGATAAGTCAAAATTCGTTGAACGAAAAATGTATGTAAATGTATCAGATATAATATGCGACGACAACTAAAGAAAAGATTGTTGAATAATATAAAAATTCGCCAAATAATGGAAATATTAATATATTTACCGAATAATACTAAAATAAAAAATATTTGTAATTAAAAATTTGAGATATTAATAATAGAATCAGAAGGTCTTATTTTACGCAAATATCGAATTCTATTTGCACAACGTAATTTGCTCAGTTATTTTCTAATTAATTAAAACAATTAATTTAAATTGTTTATGAAAGATATAATTAAATAGTGAGTGTCAAGATAAATTATTAATATTCTGTGAGCACACACTTATTTTCTTTTTCTTGATTTACACTTGATTCGCCGTATTTAGCCATATCAATGAGTTGGTTGCACTTGGGAAGCGCGTGCGCTTATCGGATTCCAATTAAGTATGCGATCCTCCCGGCACAACGCCAGTTACGCCTATAGTCCTACCTACTTGGGCGCGCGGAAGTGATCGCGGAGAGCAAGAAATAATTAGAGCTTTCGAGCGAGAGCAAAGGGGAAGTACCGGTCCCAGCGGGGACTTCCTTAATTGACCTCTGTTTACATGCGTCCCCGTGCTCGCCTACACACGTCGCCTACCGTTTATCCGATCGAGCGCGGGTCGTGAATTGGGAGTGTGAAATTCGCGTTCACGTTAATCCTTCGGAAGACTATGGCTGGGTCAATCTCGACTCTATTGAATAACCAAAAAGTCGCTCCGAATATAAAGGTAGTACGTGTAACAGCAGCAAACAACGGCAATTTTCGAGTTCAATTTTGCACATTCTTGCAATGTAAAGAATATATGAGTAATTTTCAAAAATTAATGAATATCCGCTCGAATGACGAACTTGTCACTGCCAATCAAAGGTTAAATATCAATGCAATTGACACGGTTTATGAATGAATCATCAAAATCGTAGAGTTTAATTATTTTAGTTTGTGTACATACAATGAGATTGATATTTCTTATTAGTGCTTGCTTTAACCTACGAAGGAAAATTATTTTGACGAAAACTGATTTAATGTTCACGATAGGTTTAGATTGAAATAAAATTATCTTTTCAAACCTTTTTATTTTATACTCCCTTTTTTAGCTTCAACATTTAATCTCGCAGTTTAGGATGTTATTCCACTTTCTATCGACGTTTCGTATTTATTGTCCGAAAGTGTGAGAGAAGCGAAGGACTACGAAGGAATACGAAGGATCAGGTTTGTACTACAATCGCCTCCGGCTGTATTCCGCTATCCGGCTCGGTCCACCGACTGCCCTTCGTTCCCAATTCCGATCCAATTTGATGCACGGTAGCTTCGGGAGATACCACATAAGGGGGCTACGGGAGTAAATGGTAAATAACTGAGCCGTCCCTACACGGACCGGCCACGGGCGGAGAGAGAGCCTAATTAAACGATGTACAATTTATAACACCAGCGAGAAGGTCTAATGGCTCGCGTTCTTGGAAACCCGTTGGTTCCACCGTAGGACCACACCTAGCCGATCCTGCGGAGAGATTGTCATCGGTTCTAAGGAATAACGACGCCGCCTCGTTCACGATTCGTATATAGCGCACCGTAGCCTCTGACATAGCGCGGAAGGAACCGCGCGACGATCGCACACATCGTCGGAATTAATTGTCATCGCCTTAATTATCATCGGACTCTTTCCATGTTTCTCGTCGATCGCGCGTCCCATGATGTATAACTCATGGTGATTTGATCAATCATGTGAAATCTCGATTTACGATTTTACATTTATCTCGATTATTATAGAAAAAAGTTGTATTAATCAGAAGAATAATCAATTATTCATTTACTAACGTACAATTCCAAAATATCACGAGTGTATTAAATATTTTAATTTAGTCTCTCTTTTGTGTGGAGATATCTCAGTTTGAGATCAAGTAAAGAAATTTTACGAGCGACTGGAGAATGTCAGGCGATGCCAATCGGCACTGCGAAACTCACATTTGAGTTTGTCGCGAACGAAGGATATGCGATAACGCATGGATTTATTCTTAATCGAGAACGATTCGTGTAATCGTGTAAAATATCCAGAAGTAACGGAACGAAGAAGGAGAAGATTCTTCTCTCCACGGACATTGCGGCGAATTGATCTCTCTCCCGCATTGGGACATACGGCGACTTTATTATCATCGTGCAGCGGAATGCGACCGACGAGATGACGTCCTTTAATTTTACATTATTGACGAGCGTGTCGATTAAACGGGACCGCTTATTGGTCATTCGTAAGCCCATCTAATGATCTGCGTCGAAATGCCAGTGCCGGGCGAGTCTTCAGGACGAAAATTAAGAACTCGGCGACGTGAGGCACAGCTTACGCTGATAAAAATGCCGGCCTTATCGCGATCGGCGAAACCGAAATTAGTAGCTGGCGGGCGTCCGCACTCCATGAAGAAACAGGTAAACTAAATAAAACGCGAAACTTATACTCACAATTAGAGAGATATCTCTCTTTCCCCTTCTGACACCGTCCTTCCCACCTTTCTCACCCCTTCGTCTCTAAATGCCAGCGTCTACACGTATGTGGCGAGCAGTAAAATAATCAAATTTAATATGCGCAATTATTTTCGTTACGCAAATGCGTAAATTAACTCTCGCGTTATTTTTGCACCGTCTCTCTCTACAGGTTGTTAAAGTAGAATTTGATATAATCGCGCTCGTAACTTGCGCGAGATCGAAGATCGTCTCCGCACCGAGTTTTACATGATTATTATTACAGAGATAATTTATATGAGGGAATTTCTTACTTGTTTTAAGATTCTTTCAACGGATGTTATCTTGCATCCACTTAGTCAATAAATTTTACGGTACACGTGTACAATAATTGCTCTAAATTGTTTGGCTCTTAATTTTCAAGGTTTGTATTTTGAGTTAATGATATTTAAATGATAAATCTTAAATTTCTGGTCTATATATTTTTTTAAATTAAAATTTGCGAATTATATTATACCTGAAATTTTTAGATTAATTAATGAATATTTGCAAATAGTTTCTTATTTCGAATTGTATTGAAAATCTCAAGGCTCGTTCTTAACATTTATTAGGAAGAGAAATATTATGATAATCATTAATTTACATTTTTTGTATCTGTCTTCCTGACTATAATCATCGCACCATATTGTCATTATGACCAATAAGATATGACACAGAAAAGAGGTACTTTACTCTTGACGAATTACTCTATATAATTTATCACGATCGTCGGAATTATTATCGCGTCGCACGATAAGATAAATTGAGAATTCCGCGATCCGTGAATTAGCGCCGGCTTTCCTGCTCCTCGCAGGCAAAAATTCCAGCCTTATCTCCGCTGATGAAGTCGAAATTAGTAACCGGCTACCGTACAAGTCCCCCGTAGGATTGGTGGTAGTAGTGGCGGAAACGAAGACGGCGTTCACCATGCTGCTGACGGTGACAAGTGTCGCGAGCGTTTCTCTCTTCGCGATAATTGTGCAAATATGTATTTATTTCGCTGAGATTGCGCGAGGAGGGAATTCTGGAAAATCGCTAAAAATTTTCAGATCTTTCAAATCGATTTCAATGTCAAATACTTGAAAAATAGAGAAAAATTAAACTGTTGAACGGAATATAAATATGTTGATATAAATCTACAAGTTGCGTAAAATAGCAACTGAATCCTCTCGCTCAAAATAGCCGACAGGTAGTTGAGATAAAATTCTAAAGTTTATTGATTTTTGGAGAGGATTTAATGGGCCAATAAAGTTCTTACGCTCTTCTCGCGCGCCGTTGTAATCTCTTAATTAGCGTAAATCTGCCTACGCGCGATTATCCTAATTAGCATAGTGGCGGATCCGTCTAATTTTCGAACGGCGTAATGGCGTCGGTGAACGGTAGCGCACACCGACGGTGTTAATACCAGCGGCGGTAATAACGGCCGGCGATGGTATTGGTCGCGATTGGCGACAGCGATTGAACGTGGTAGCGATCGTAATGGCGGTAGCGACGTGCCGGTGAACACACGCATATGCACGTGCACACACATGCCTAACGAGGCAACACAGCGGCCGTCTTGCGGGGCCCGCAGCGCGAGACTCCGTTGGACATCCGTAAGTGTTGGATTCTCGGCCGTTGTTAAGTAAATTGGGTCCCAACCGGTTTCTTATTTCGTGGCCACTGTCTTACTCTCCGCGGTCGTACTCGGAGCACTCACGGAGAGCAAGAACCGCTCTCCGCGGCGTCTTCACCCGATCGCTTGGCTTCCCTTCTTCGGGCTCGCAGCTCGAAAGTTCCAGGGCCGTACACGAGCGCGAATCGCGGAACTTCGCTGCTCGACGATTGTATATTTTCGCGATTGCAGCCCTCGCGAGAAGAGTGATCGAAATCAATTTGCATACCTGTATGTGATAACCGTGAAGCGCGAAGGTACTTGTACTTAAGCGTTCTGCCATCCACATCCGTCAACACGTCACAACCTGCAGCCCGGAAATCGTAAACGTTCGGCTTTACAGACAATTTAATTCTTTAAGAAAGTTTATTGAGAAGAACCTAACGAACGCTGATTTCATAAATTTAATTTTTATACAGAATGTAATGTATAACAGTTCGTTTATAAATTTTATACTCTTATCTAATCGCAATACCGAAACTAATTATATTTGAGGTTCATTAGCCAAACGATGGTGTATACTTAAATATGAACAAGATATTAGATAACGCATCGCTTACGATGACAAGGATAAAACCCTGTCGGGGTAAAATTAATCTGGAAAAAGTAGCGAGAGGGGCCAAACGCCGAGAATACCGGCATGCAAACTTTGTAGATATTTCGTAATCACGTATAAAACTACTACACACAAAACCTCTACTATTTACGCGCGCGCACGTGTCTATCTAGAAATGTGCACCACGAGAAGAATTTCTTTTGTTTTTAGCTCGGGCAAACGAAGGAGGCTTCCACAAGATCTCGGCAGCCGATATAGCCGCTTTTTGTCAATTTATAAGGATTTATACTAGCGGCACGCAGATACGCTTGTTCTTCCCTGCGCCCTGCGCTCACCTCCGCAACTTTCACGAAGGGGTGGTCCTCGGACTCGGCCGAGGGTAACGAGCCTTCCTCGAAACGTTATCGGTAGATCAAATCTTGATAAATAACGGCTTACTTGTTAACGAAACCGAATGTAATTACAAGTAAAAAATTACACACTTTGGTATAAATGAATTGAAATTACAAGACAAAAGAATGAATGAATGAATTTCTATTAGTAAAGCATGTACAGTTCTTTACGGATAAGACGATTATCCGAGTTACGTTACACGCGTAAAATGTGAAATTGTTCAGAGAGACTCATTCGTGCATGATAATTAAACAATTACCTTCATCGACGCGGTCCGTCTTCGCTATGCGTGAACCTCTCTCTCCGTGACCGCCCCTTTTCGTCCTTCTCTCGCCATCCTTTCGTCCCTATCCGCCGGTGGTGATTAACGCTATGAAACGGCCGGAGAAGGATGAGCCGGGGCGAAAGTGAGAGGAACCAAAAAGAAGCGACCGAGGCTTACTCGGCGTGGCGAGAGGGGCAAGTCCTATCTTAATGATATTGTAGCCGGCGTGCACGCGCGCAGGCTTGCTCTAATTGCGCCACTGGAGCGGCCATGTTACCCGTGCTCGCGAGTGGGACGAGGAAGGCAGACTCTTCCACCTCGGCGATTTCGGACGTGTGTCCGTAGACACGTGAACGCGCAACTCTCTTTCTCCCTCTTTCTCACCCCGTCTACGTCCAGGAGGGAGAGACAAAGAAGACGCGTGTCGGTGAGACGACCGTTGTGTCTGGAAGAGATCCGGAGACCGCGCAGGACGAAGAGATCCTCTGGACTGGAGGAAGACCGCGCGAAAGGCGAGCGAGGGGGAACATTCACGGTGTACTCGTAAATACTCGCCCGCGAGAGAGTCTGCGTGCGCGTCGACGAGAGGAGGCAGACGAGGACGGGCGATCACGGGAGTGAAACGTCGCGTCTGAAAAAGGGCAGAGAAAGATAGAGGGTAGGTGGGAGGGTAGGGTGAGACGGAAAAGAGAAAGAGAGACAAAGAGAGGAAAGAGCGAAAGAGAGGCGGCCGAGAGAAGGGGTAGTGAGAAGAGTATGGAGAATGGAAGGGTCCGAAAGGGGGAACGAACGGTGGATGGTGAAGAGAGGGGACTCCGCCGAGGTAAAAACCTGGAAATGCAGCATGGCGGTCGGGAATCGGTAGCAATTATTACGAAAGGACGACAGTTGAATGCGAATACTCCCGGCCGGGGAAGAGGGCGACCCGTGGATCTCGTACCACCTCGTAGACCATGGGTGGCGAATCGATGCCACGATTAAGGAGAAATTTCGGCCAAGATCCGTTGATTCTTTTTATCACCGGCTGTGCCCACCCTCTCGGTACGTTCGCGGAATTTTATGGCCCAAAAATAGCTACTTTACTTTCTCTTTAAATAACGCTAATGATATAGGAATCTGTAAATAGAGAAATCAACGCTCGTATTTGTTCTATTTGCACGTTTTTTTGCACGTCAATTGGGACGGAGCCACAAAATATGTTCGCGCTTAGCTCGACATTAATTAGAGGTGAGAATACGGGAGTTTTACCGAAGAATTCTTTCGGCAAACTGAGCCAACCTGAGTTTAGCTAACATTTGTCTCTCCTTTTTCCCAGCCATGATTCTCGTTATAATGTACGCAGAGAAAACAAATTAACTACGCCTAACTACGCTGGCCAAATATTTGGCCCGACCGACTTGTGGGTAATTGTTAATAGAGGCGAACGTGCCACTTCGACGATGCACATCTCCGTTAGCAGAACAGCTATCAGCGTTAACTCGTAATGCTGAACGTCGGAACTTTCTCGAAATCCGGTACGACTTGGCCGAGCTTGCAAGCTCGCTGAGATAATCGAATTGTTTAGATGTAATGCCTCGTCGACATACTGGCACATTGTCGGATAATTGCGACGTCGAAGACATTATCATTCATGGCTCGCTGAAATCGACAAATATTACGGTTCAATTAACCGAAAATTTACGTGCACTGATTTTAATTGAATCTCACTAATATTCTTCACAACTCGAACAAAAATCCCTAATAGGCGAAACAAATACAAATTTTTAACTAAGAAAATATTTCTACTTAAATAAAAATTTATTAACGGAAGTAAAAATAACGAGAGATTCGCAGTTAATAAAAGAAGATTTTTCCGTAACTCCAATGTGAGCGTGAAACAAACGAGAAATCTCGAAAATACCCAGGCATTTCACAGGAGTTGAGCGAAATTTAATTTGGCGGAAGCAGAAATAGAGCGATACTCGTGTTTGCGGCATAAGTTCGAGTGCGTTCGCGTCTGAAGCCGCGCGTTGCAATATCTTTTTCTCGTTTTTCATTAAGTGCGATACGTGCCGCACAATTATTACATTAGCTGCTCGCAAAGCCGGAGTCCGTGTGGGCTTAGCCAACGACTACCAACATTGGAGCTCGGAGGTTGCGGCGGGTGTGAGTTAAAATGGGAGGGTTGTTCAGGGCAAACAGCCACTTTGGCGCAGGCGTAACCGCTGCCAGTCAATATTAACCAACGAGTCGGATTCGAGACGTCGGTGTCACCGGCGTGCAAAGAGCCGCATGGCGAGCGAAAGCCTCCTTGCAGCGAAACAGAAGCAGCCGAATCGAGCATCAAAATTATTCAGACAATGATGAAAGTTATCTCGGAAACGTAAATAACGTTTTTCAGTAGAATAATATCTAACTGAAAATACAGGACAGCAATTATATAAAAATTCGATAGAATACATTTTATTTCGCTTGTCGCTTTATTAAATCAATATAATTTTCTTTTATTATTATTGCTTATAAATTGCTATAATTAGCTTAAACCAATAGTCTTACATATTATTAAAGAATTTATTAAAAGTGTAAATATCTTGCAATATTTTCTCTAATATTAATTCATATTTTGTAAGCTATAGATTATGGATCATATAAATTTTGCTTTAAACTATTAATTCTTCCATTTAACTGAAAATTCGCAATCGTCTAATCGCTTGGTTAAATAATCTTTCTTACGGTAAAAAGAATGATCATCGATTATAAATATTTTGTGATATAATCCCATGCGTTCTATATTTATCAGACTCAACTATATCTTATAATTATCGAATCCTCTCTTTTCAAGTTAATTCGAAGGGATGATTTGGCAAGCGTCGTCTTCTCCGAGATTGATTTCTTCCCACTGCCGTTAATCATTGCGTGCCGCCGTAAATATCGCGCGGGCCTGCTTTCTAATTTCCAAAAACCGGCAAGCTGGATGCACAAAACATTTCCCGGCCATTATATCGGCGACATGTAACTGCGTTCAACGACTACGTCGCCATCCCGCCCAACCCACGCATTAGCCTCGCGCCGCTGACAACTTCTCATTGTCCGCGATTCAGCCTGACGTCGCGGCGACGTGCTCATTGTTAATTAAACTACGCGTCGCCGCGCCATTGCCGCATTCACAGAAGTCCGTCGCTTTCGCCGATAAGTGGCGACGTTGGTGGTGGTGCCTTAGACACGGCTGCGTGGCCACACGTACCTCCACGGGTTTCCGTAACGCGGCCTTTTCCGACGCGGCTGCCGCGCGTCGACACGCGCGCGAGCGCCAAAGCCGAAGCCAGTCCGCGCGCCGATCCACGCGGAAAAGTCCGCGGATTGTGTGTCGCAGTCCGAGCACATCTCATCCGACTGCTGCGGCAATAACGCGGTGGTTTAATTACCACGGTGAATTAATGCGACGGCAGATAGAACGAGACAGCCGACGCTCGTCGCGCTTTAACGCGAGACGTGGCAGGAAAAAATATGTAGGATATGTTTAAACACACTTGATACATCTTCCGATCTCTAGCTTATTCGGAGAGAATTCTACGAAGAAAAGTTGTTACATGTGAATGCGAAAAGATACATTCGGAAAAAATACAACAATTCAGAAGTTTCAATTGAACATTTCAGACAGTAATTGCACGAGACGCATAATTGGATGCTGAGATCGAGCTGATGGAACGTTCCTCAATGTTCTGCATATGATGGGTTAAACAGCGATCGATATTTGTGTCGTTCCTTCACGTATTATTACGTCAAAGAAGAGACAGAGAAAGAAAAGGAGAGAGAGAGAGAGAGAGAGAGATCGCGGTTGCCGCCCTAATTCTCACAAATTCGATATAGCACGGTGGGTTGCGCGAATGCTCCTTAAGCAGCCCATAAAACGCAGGAAATTACCGAGTAGGAGCGTCACGACGCTTCTCTCGATAACGGCCTTATCGTATATAGGCGCTACCGCCAAGAAGTCGTCAGATTCCGCCCTGGCTGCCGTAGAGATGGCAAAGCACAAGATACACTATCGCGCGATTTCGCCGTCTCGCGGATACTTTTTGCATTTTCGTATCTAGCACATTCCACCCCTAAAACGTGCGTCTATATACCTCGTCACTTTTATTTACTTATTATATCATTTATAGCGCAATGTAGCGTAAATGTTATTCCGAGCGATTATGAAGAGAAGCAGTTGAACACTGATAGATACGATCGCATTCTAAAAAAATTTGTTTCGTTTAATATGCATGCCTTTGCTCGGTGATGTTTTACCTCGAAGATAAGAATTTAATAGATTCCATGAAAAAGCGCGATATACTCCAGCATTCATCGTAATCGATTAATGTAACGCGATAAAGAGGATTAAATCGTGAAGTTAATAGTTATCGATTTCTTTTTTACGACTTTACGATGAACTCGACTTGATCGTCATGGGATAATCGTTATGTTCCTCAATTTATTTAGCTAGCCCCTGAGCGAACCCACTCGACCTTAGGCATTCGGAGATACAACCATATAATGTTGTATCTTCCAAGTCCACATTCGATTCATCCCTCCGAAACGATAACCCATGATTCGGGGCCGAAGAATCTTGGTGGAAAGAGAGCAAAACGCGCGCGAGGAGAGTACGTATTGCAACACGTAGCGCGCGGTAGTGGATGGTCTCCGCCATCCGTCCCTCTCGCCCCCTCGTATCCGCGTTCGCGGACGATAGGAGTGGTAGGTAGTAGCAGCTCTCGGGAGCCCCCAACAATACCCAGGAAATTACATAACTGTTGGAAATATCAACCAATACCAGTGCTCTGGCACTCGCCGAGCCGGCGGCGGCGGCGGCGGTGGCGGCGACGGCAGCGATGCCAACCCCTCCGTGCCATTATTATAACTGGGTAGGTGGCGTATTATACGCGGCCGTCGGGGGAACTCAGGCGGGCGAACGAGATAGGACCGTGCCTGGAGAATGAAACGAGAAATTGAGTTGTGCTGAAACGGGGCAAGGGGGATGTCGAGCCACCGCGTATTGGCGGCGCGATGGCTGCGAACGAGCCCACGAGATGAATCAGGGGCTTTGCACGGGAAAAACTGGGTTCAACTAGTTTCGCTATTACACATCCTTCCTCTACGCTGTGTTGTTGAATAAATTTATTAAAACGATAGATATGTGTGTATGTAGGCTACAGAACACGAACGATGCTAACATTAGGGCAAACGGTACAGATAAATAAAGACAGAATATTTGATGTGTGATTATTCATAATGGATAATGAAATATTAGATAAAATGTTAAGAACAACGCGGAAATGTACATGTAAATAGACGAGTAAAAATTATTTCGGCTGATAATTGTTTTAATAAGACAGGAATTTTGCAGCGACTATTTAAAATTAATTTTAAGAAATAAGTGATTATTTCTTGAAATTATTTATAAATTAACTTGTTACACAGATAAAGATTTTGTTCGAAAACGTTTGTTTTAAAACGAGAAACGATTTATTATCAATGATATTTATTATGCCTTTATTATCGATCATTGTCTTCAATTTTAATAATTAATAATTGATTACATCATAATATAGTGCTTTATTACCTTCTATAAATTATTAATATTTTCGCTGCTCTTACTTGGTACTATCTTACAATTAAATCGATCGTTACGATTATTAATCGATGATTAGTTGCAACACATGCCAAATTTTGTAATTGAATCAACAGTTGCGATTCGGTGAAAATTAGCTGTAACACGTAATTGGTTTCTGACGAGTCCAATAAAGTAATTATTTCTCGCGCAATTGTTGCTAATTACTTGAACATAAATTAACGTTAAAGCCATCACTCCTAGTGAGAGACGAGGAAAGATACTGCTCCAGTTGCACGTATACCGGTGGCAGCACGTCGACTGCCGAGTAATTCGCAAAAATTAATTACTAACTTGTTCTACGGTGAGAAAGGATCTCTCATACCGACGACGGGGCGGAGACAAAGGAAAAAGGATCTGTTTCAGAAATCGTCGCACAATGGAACGAGAACGCGAGACTTCTCCGAGGAAACAAACCGCCGTGGCTACGTCACGTCGGTGTCGTCGCGATCGGTATTGGCTTTTCAATGCTTTACCCTCCTACGCGAGCATGCTTACGCGAATTTTGCGCGGTAATGAAAAATAGATAAAGATCGTGCTCGTAACAAATTTGTTATGTTCGCGTTATAAATAGCACGAGAATCTTTTGGTGCGCGATCGACGGTTTAGGTTTCTGAAATTGCAATTGAATTGCGCAAGTCTCTAGTCGGAAAAAAAATATATTGTGATAAAATGAATGTTTTCCTTGAAAGATCTTGAGAGGGTCGCGGTAGCTTAACTGTTTCTCTAAAACGTTAGCGCGCTAGGGTCATCGTTTAACCAATCTCCCGCTTCGAGAAACTTATCTTACTTAGAAAGCTTATCTGTTTCTCTAAAACGTTAGCGCATGTTGCTCATCGTTTCGCCAATCTCCCGCTTCGAGAAACTTACTATCGGACAAGACATTACCCGAGAGTAGGGTTAAACGTTTCTCCATAGGATGACCGATCACGATCACCCTTGAGGTTCCTGCATTTCGGCTCGGAATATTACATCCGCGTGGCGAACGTGGCAAAAACTACCCGGTGATATATAAATAAGCGTTTAATGTCGCGCGCGCTCCTAAATTGAATCTCGTCCAGCCGAAGATCCGCGGACAAGATCCTTAGGGATACGGCCACGGGCGAAAGTATTGTCCGATCCCGGGCGTTTCTTTCGCCACGGCGCTTAAACCGCTCCCGGACGAATCTTTCCCGACGATTTATGCACCCTCCCATAAACAGCGCGGTCTGCACCACGTACCGAAGAGTCAAGCGCCACGGCGACGGACCCCATACGCTCTCTGTTTGCCTATTATGTATGGTTTACCGTGGTTTACCAGGGGAAATCTGCTAGCACGAGAGGGCGCGGTGCCGTCTGAGCGACCCCCCTAGGGACTTATGACCGGTGATTAAGTATGACGTATCGGTGGAAGGATCCGAAGCAGCGGGAAGGAGGGTGGCACGCGGATTCGCCCGCGCCGCAGATATCGCGCTTTTCGTGGAAAAATCGTGCCGCTCCATTGTGCCGATGCTCGCGAAGAGATGAATTGCCACCGAGTCGGCGATATTCCAAGAGCCACCGCTCGTAGCTGCCGTTCACCCGGGACGACGCCGATTGACGACGCCTAAGGGGTGAATTAAGATAAGGCGGGTCGTGAATTGAGAATCTTTAAATGTAGCCTTGAAATATGGCACAGTTGCGACGTGCATTATTTTAAGGAGACAAGTTTTCACAAGTGGCACTCTTCTAATCGATACTTAAACGATTCGCGAACAATTCTGTATTAAAATGTAAACCGATAAAATAATAAAGTCCGCAGGACTCGTAGGAGAACGGCGTTCGTATCGGATTCTCTGTCGACGTGTATAAAATGACGGAATAATAAAATTCATAAACTTCACGGAAACATCAGCCAGACGCTTCGTCGTTACCGACGTCGAGAAAAGCGCTGGAATCGATTGTGAAGTGTTAGAAGCGACGGGCACGTTTCGCTTACGAGGCTTTTGAAAATGAGAATCGATTTCACGGCGAAGCGGAACAAAGTGATATCGTTTATTGGACAAAGAGCCCCGGCTACACGTGGCCGATCACACGCACGAACGGCTCGTCGCGTGTATTTTTACAGCGGCGGCGCGCTGAAAAATAAAAACATAGAAAAGCAAAAAAAAAAAAGCGTGTACACACGTCGCGGAATGCGACATGTAAATGATCGCGAGCTAATGAGAAAAATTCGCGACGACTGGCGGAAATGAGGTACACACTCGGATCGTATTTTTCGATCGGTCTTATTCAGCCGGGAACAATCGTGCGCGTGGTAAAACTCGACGTAGCTTTTGCCGCAAAAAAACGCGAGGGTGGACGCGTGCGAGAGAACGAGAGGGAAAACAAATAGCGATTGAGAAAAGAGGGGGAGGGAAAAAATACGTTTCATTCGCGCGAGCGAGAAAGAGTCCGTCGGCTTGTCCGGAAATCGGGCGGCCAACTTCGTCGACGGTTTTATTGGCGACGGCGCGGCCGTCACAAAGCGAGACGGTGCGCGAGAAGGGGTGAACGGGAGAGGAGTAACGTCGTCGTCGGGCGTCGGTGTGATAAAGTGACCGAATGGAAAAGACGGCGCATAATGCGCCATAGAAAGCCGAATATTGTGCCGCGTTGGCAAAGGGGTAATTCCGCAGTAGGAAGTCTTATTGGAAAAGGGTAGATAAGGGCGCGCCGCGCGCGTTGCGGCTCGCGCTATACAAGGGCGGCTGGGTGTGCATCGGTGTACGTGTTGTACGCCGCGCGGGCGTGTGGCGTCGTCGCCGGGAGAGCGGAAATTAAATATGCCTGACTCGATAAGTCAGAGCACCGCGACTGTGCTCCGTATCAACGGGCGGGAGATGAGCTATTGTGCTATTTTCGTGCGGGATCTGTGCGCGAGGCCATCCTCCCCCGCCGCCCCTGTGCGCGCTACGCCTCTCCTCCGCGCGAAACGCTCGCGTTTCGTTTATTCCCTCGCTCGTTCGCTCGCTCGCTCGCTCGCGGAGGCGGATATCGCCGTGACGCGTCCGGCAAACGCTCCCGCAGACGTGTCCTGCCTACCCTTCGTCCCTCGGTTTCATTCTCTTCTTTTTTTCTTTCTCTCTTTTTTCCGCCCCGTAACGGAGATTGCATCGGGATTGCGTTTTTTCGTCCAATGCTAATAGATTTTTTTCGCGCGCTGGGATTAATAAACGCGGGACATACGATGAGATCGATCTCGTTAACTGCCGAAGGAATTTCTTTTGGAAGAAAGTCGTGAAAGAATTTTCACGCTTGTCATTTTTTTTCAAAAAAATGGTAACTTGATAATTCGCTCCTGAGTCATGTAGTCGGAAATGACTTCTCTATATTTCATCTCAAATAAAAATTTTTATCTTCGTCTCTTTCGTATATTAATTTTTCATATCTTAAATAGGTTCTGAAGTAGAAAATTTGTATACGTATATAAAAAATAATTATATTGTGTCGAGGATGATGTTAGGCAATCTACTATGTCAATTTCTCTTTTACCACGATCACGATAGGAGAGAAAAATTCCAGTGAGTACAACGTGACTGCGTGCAGCGTCAGAAAAAGAATTAGCCTAATCAGATAATAAGGCGAGCACGACGCGGATGAAATAATTATATTAGATTTATCGAACCGGACGCCAGCCAAACGAGCTCCTTAGATAATAGGCTTTTTACGACTTCGCTGCACGAACCGCGCCGCTTGAAAGTTACGATCCTGTAAAGCCCTCTTTACGAGACCATTACCAAGGCTGTTACTCATATTTTTACCCCAAACGATTCGAGAGACACTTCGACAATAGCACGATAGATGAGCGAGTGAGATAACTTCGTGGAACAATTTTTTGCTTATTTTCTTTGCAAATCGACACGTTTATTCATCGCTCGATAAGACACGTAAATCGAATGATTCTCCAATGTCTCTCAATGACGTCAGTCAGTTCCGTGAGTGATGTTAGGATTGAAATAACTTTGTACGCTGTGGTAACGTGTTGTCCAAACTGCGCGCTTCATGATTCATGAAATTAACGACTATTTGACGATGCTAATGGAATTCGTACTTATTATGCATAATGTCAGTATGCAAATGAAATTTCATATGTGTTATGTATTTTTTTTAACGTAACAAAAAGTTTGTAATATAAGCACGTGTGACGATAATTTAATAATGTACTTTGACTGACGGAAGAAAAACACGTGCTGCAGTTATCTAATAGCGAAGTAAAAAAATTGTATTGAATTATTTATTATTAATACAGCTTATTAATCGGAGATTGTAGAAAATTATAAGACAGTTGGGAGAAACATAACAGAGAGATTTTTTTTAAACGAATTATTGACCCATCTATTTCGTATTTTCCTGTTATTACAACAAATCACATTTCCGTCGCTGGGAAATCGATTCCAAATTCGCCATAGAATTGGTAACTGGGGAATAATTCGATAAACCTGGGACAACCTCTATAAATTCTCTGCTTTTTACAGTCGCGGTCGGATGCCACGATAGCGATCACAAATTCGGTCCAGCGAGCAACGGCATGGCTCGCACTGGTGGGCAGGGAAAGGGAAGACAGAGGCGAGAAGTCAAGGGAGGGTTGCTCATGCGAAGACTTTTCCGTCGGGTGAAACACCTGAGGTGGAGGATTCGTGGTATCGCCTCGAAGCCTCGACAAAAGAAACCGCCGTAAGTCATAGGCGCAGACGGCTGCCGCTTCATTTGTCATCGGGCCTGGGGTACAATTGTTCGCCAGCACCAGCCGCCATCTTGCTAGCTACCCCCCTCCGATACCTAATAGACCACCCCCGCGCATTCAGCGGCCTCGGTGATAAATTGCGAAATAATCTCGTTCGGGGTGCATTATGTCGGAGGTTTATAGACGGCCAAGCGCGCGCGCGACCTGCTCACTCGACTATAACTTATTCAAGTTTTGTCAAGAATTCGAAATCCACGCATTTTATCCTCACACCCTGACGAATGCATCTCAATCCCTCATCGCTTGAGATATCTTAAGGAAAGATTGATGAAGAAACAAGATATGTTTGAAATTTTTCTCAATATTTTATTTCAATAATATTTTTAATGCTGATTACAAATGCTGGAACCCACTCTTAAAAAAGGAGTGTTAAATCGATACTCGAAAGTCTCGAAGTATTGTTGACTCTTTTCCACGATACTGATTGATTTTCTCGTTTAGCTCACTTCATATTGCGAGAGTAACTAATAAAGACATGAAAATTATTTGCTAATTTTTTGCTTTTAAAAATAATTTTTTTGCTTCACTTTTTAAAAAGTTACTTAATACTGAGCTATTGAGCTTCTCGTAACTTTTCAAAAACTAAAGCAAAAAAATTATAGATAGCTTAATATATAGGTAGCTATTTATATGTGAGCTAAATTATCAGAAATAAAATTCTCTCTCTAATCGTAATACTCCAATCATAGTTGAAGTTAGAATTTAGAAAATCAGCGTTCTATTATTTATATAAAAATTTTTAACATTTGAAACTTCTTTTAAAAATAAAATATTCTGAAATATTTATACATAAATCTGAATATCCGAACATACTATATACTTATAAATCTTATAACGCAGTGTCATGCTAATTCAAAATAGCTATTGTGAAAAAAAATATTTCTAATATTCTTTCATCTAATGCATCTAATGATTCTTCGACTTTCCTTTTGAAGAAAGTCTTGACAAATTATCGTAAATATATAAATCCGATTGTTGTCCAAATAACGTTAAGTCATTTCAAAATCATTGATGCCAAAATCCATTTTTATTTACAATTTGAAAGAATTGTATTTTTTTTTCGATTTCTTTTCAAGCTTACAAATTTCTTTTCCGTGAAAAAATCGTGTGTAAAATCGTTTGTATCCGTTTAAATGCTGCGTCAGGAGCAAAATGTACTACGATTTCAAGGGTTGAATGAATTTTCTCGGAGTCACTTTCGGCAAAGAGTTCATTAATGTAAGCCGCATAACAGTGAGGTAGCTCGAAGACTTTCATTGTGAACGAGAGACGGATGCATTGCGCGGACACATGAAAGATTTCGGAAAATCATTCCAGGATAAAGATGCCGCTTTGTTCGGGATTTCATGGGAATAATTCATTCAACATTTCGTTGCTTTGCTTTCGATTTCAAGAGGATCGATTCTATTTTGAAAGACGCTGTGCAGAAAGTCTATATCGAATCTTTCACTTTCTTGCATTTACATAGCTAATAGCTACAATTTTCGAATTCTCTTTAAAGAACCCGAAAAAGAATATAATACATCTATTACTTATTCATTCTTTAAAAGACAGTTTTTTTTAACTTTTTAACAAACTTTGTTAAAATTGTAATACATAGTAATAACGCAGTTATGACGATAAAATTGAGTATTTAAATCTAAAGAATGTTCGCTTCAATTATTGTATATATGTATAAATTAAGTAATTGAAAAGTATTTAATTTTTTAACGTACGCTCCTCGATAGATAATGCGCCTGTATCTCTTCTCATGCCAGCACGACATAATCGACGTAGTTATATCACAAGCCGACATCCTGTCGAGTTCAAGTACATGGAATCGTTAACGACGACCTCAAGAAATCAGCAAGAGATTTTAATCCTAGATTAGTCGACTGGTTACTGATTCGACTCACGGCGGTGGCCTCTTTACGCCAACCGTGATGGACGCAAACGATCGAACGTATTTCCGGCGATTGTCACGGTGATTATTGAATCAATTAGAATCGGGGCATAATGAAAATAATTGGAATACAATCACTTAACCGCGGGCCGAAGGCCAATGCTTGGGCCCGTTCGGGGCAGGCATTGACATTTAGCCTATGTAATCTAATCAGGGGAAGGATGGGAAAGATATCAGGGGCTCGGAACGCAATTGCCGAAATCGGAAGTGTCGTAACGAGTTACGTAATTGAGATTCTCTTGATGTCATTTCTTTATTCATTCATTCGATGATTGTAAGTATGCATGAAACAATATTTTTCGGTTGTCGATCAAACCTTTCCACATTGCTGCGCAAATTAATGCGCGAAGTGACCTAATTAATTTATTTCGCATTTATTTGAAAGAATTAATGATGGCCGCGTGAAATCATAAAAGCCGTTAATACCTCAATGAATAATTCTATTTTTGATCTTAGAAGAAATTATTTTGACAATTATTTGACTCTATTCTATTTTATACGATATATGGGATATGGTTTGATATGGTTTGATATAGTTCTCGATTTGTTATTCAAAAAATGGCGAATAAAGAGAGAATCAGAAGTCAGCCGAGAATGTCGCGAACGTCGATTTTTCTGATCGCGGATCGAGGACCTGCCACGCGATCGCCGGACAATCGACTCGCGGCACCTCGACTATTCTTCTTTTCCTCCCTTGAAGAGACAGCGAGCGAATAAAAAGAGGGAGGTCTGGACAAGATAGAGCCGACGGAAAGGAGAGAAAGGGGGAGACAGTATCGTCTCGAGTTCGCTCGAAGCGTTGCGAGTAGCTGCCAACGACTCGAGAAACAGGAGCCAGGTGCAAAGTGACTCCGTGGTGGAGCTCCTCGAAGAGGAAAAGGGAGAACGCGCGACCGGGGAGGTGACGGCGGAAGAAAGACGGCAAGATCGGGACGGCAAGGAGGACAAACAGAGTTCTCGCTCTCGTATGTCGGACAGAAGTTTCTTGGAACACAATCGCGTATAATACATATGCAGTAGTCCTGGCGCAGTCCGGTACCGGGTTTAATCCTGGCGAATGAGTGCCTTCTCGGTCGAGAACAGACGCCGAAGGTGAACGTCGAATTGTGCAACATGGCCGATACCGGCGAGACACGCTCAACACTCAACGCCTCTGCTTTACAAAAAAATGTTCACCCTGGCGATTCATCGGTGGCGGTTAATTATGCTGCAGGATTTATCGTTTGTCGTTGGAAAATATTTAATTATTTTATTATAATCAGACAGTTTTTTGTAAAGTCTCAGCATGGATTAGCAACAAAGAGGCAGCGATATTCCGTAATATTTCTGGCTCTCGCAACATTTTTTTATGTTTCCAATCGCATAGATTCTCAAATTTTTAGATTAATACCTTTCGTACATGCATCGGCGCGCATAAATCAGAATCTACTTCCCCTGGTTACAGGATTCGTCGCGAACTGCAGGTACAGGAATAACGCGTCTATGCGCGGAACAGCGCCGAAAGCAAGGGGGATTTTAACGAACGCCCCTCGCCCATCGATCAAATCGCGATAATAATCCCGATCTTGTCGCTCACGCGGCCGGAGAAGAATCGAACGTCGAGCTCGCGTTGGGGGACATCACGACGCTCCGGCTGCGCGATTATCTCCCGACTTATCGGATACAATAATGGCGCGGGAAAATGTCCCCGGCGCACGATCACGGCCTGTTAAAGGAGCTTTCTGCACCCGCACCCTCCACGGGGACTCTATCTACGCTCTGTAAGATAACACCAAATTAAATTAAACGATGCGACGAACCCAAGCGATACCCGCTCGTCGAATCCCTTCTATGACGAAAGTGCAACGTCAGATCTAAGAATATTTCACTTTCACGTGAGTTTATCGCGATGAATTATTGATGAATTCGTTGACAATTCAATTGAATCAAAAAGCAAATGTTATATCAGCACAATAGCCCATGCGGATTTTTTAAATACGTTGGTATTTAATAAATTTCTATTAAATTATCGTGATAGCCAGAAAAATCTTCCTAAAATATTAGGCGTTTAGGAAATATACACTGTTAAAAAAGCAATGTGAGTATTATACATTTTTGGCGTGTAATGTATGTCCCCCGTTTTAAAACGTCTACGAGTATGTAAATTTTTTAAAAATATATGATATTTACACATTTTTTAAAAATTCACACACTCATAGGCGTTTTAAAACGGGGGAACGCACAGCACACGTCAAAAATGCGTGATATTCATACATTGCTTTTAACACTGTATATAAAACGTATATGAACCGTGTACTGTCTTGAGAGATTTTTCTAGTTGTCATGATAACTTAATAGAAATTTTCAGAGTAGTTTTCGAGTTATCTGAAACTCTTTCGGCCGGTTAGAGGCGCAACGTGTGGATCGACGAAGGGGTAAATAAGCCGCAGACACAAGCTGGTTACAGGAGGAGTTAGTCCGCTCTAGAAATACGGATTTAACTGCCGGAGACGTTTTATGACCAAGACATAGTGTACCCGGTTGCACATCTGCGACGTTTAAGTTCTCATCGTCCGCATGTCTCATGCGGTACCACCGAAGCGGTATGTACGTATTTACGGCGTGCAAATTATAGTTAAGTCAAGAGAGACGGGCCAGTGCCCGAGTGCGCATGTAAAACTGCTCAGAAATACCCAAAGTCCGCGATGGAGTCTTTTCTTCAAGTATCGAGCGAGAGGGTATCGAGTGAAGAAAACTTCGCGCTTTTAGCCGCGAAGAAACGCGGCGGAACGTTGCTTGCGCGTTGCCGAGAGATAAAGATAAAATGGCAGTGGTTGTAAACGACAAAGTTAGCTACGACTTTGCTCGTTAAATGAAATCCAATGTCGCGTATCGCGGTTTTAAAACACATATACTTTGAGTAAATTTACGTATATATTAATGCAGTCTAAAGATTTGTATCTTTGCGTTATAATTTTTCATTGTAATATATAATTTCGATTACAATTTTATATAACTGTAATAACATATAATAATTTTATATATTATAACTATAATAATAATAATATATAATTTCTTTGATATTTAAGGTTTTCGCGATATACATGAATATTAATTCTTTAATTCATTCTTGAAGATAATCCTTCATTTCATATTTTTAAAATCTAAATGAAAACGTTGTAAACTCATTAGATATTTTTTAATCCTGTGGCAGCGGATCTGTTTTGTCCCCATGGTTGACCAGTTACAATGTTAATCGGCATTAATGTGGCCGACTCCGAAATTTGCGACGGCAAGAAGATCCCGGGATATGCGGATCCAAGGGTCCAATTAGCCCAGGCACGGCTCGACGCGTTCGCATCGACATCTAATTACCGGCCAGGCATTGTGCGCGGATGGCGCGTTAATCAACATTTTCGGGAAGAGGGGGAAGGAGGAAAAAGCGTGAGTGACGTAACGGCGAGCTAATAACGCAAATACGGGTCGGATATATCCGCGAAAGGTGAAGTAAACCCACTGGCGGCGCGCACCGGCGGCGCGGCGGTGTGGCGGTTAATAGGACCACCCATAGTCGCTGCTCTAATACCGGTACGATTAAATGCAGACAGGATATTAAACCGCGCTCTATACAGGCGCGACCGTAATACATTTTGACAATGCATCGCCGAGGCAATAAAGTAAAATCGTAAACCTCTCGCCGCGCTTGAATCCGCGCGCGAGTACGGCATCCCGCTCCGCGCGGGAAAACAATTTAGAAAGCGCCTCGAATTCTGTCGCGCGAGTTATGACGTGGCCGTGAACCGCAACACTTTGTCTCTTTGCTATGCGTCGAATACGAAATTGATGATTCAGTTCGAGTACTAAATAATGTTTAACATTTAAAAAATGGCGACCTTGCTTCGATTCGTCGAATCAGTATGATTAGTGATTTCATTATTTAGATTAATTCCCTTCTTTCCGTTAGGCTTGAAGATGGAAAAGTTTCAGTTTTAAATATGAGAAACAACATAATAACATAAAGAGAGTAACATTTATTTGGAAAATGTTTGCATAATGATTAATTAAAGATTAATATTAAGAGTAATATGTTTGCATATTATATATTATTTTAATAGCTTGAATTTGATATTGCTCGATATTTCCAATTTTCCAGCCATTCCGACTGTCGAGGTTCGGTTCGTGATTACTCCAATCTCGTGTGGACCCGAAAGCATTACTGTACATGTATTGTACAATACACGCAGTTCACGTAGCGCGTTAATTACATTTAATTTGTCGCTTCGTCCGCGAGCTTTTGGGCATAAAGTTTGGGACCTCTCACGGACGGAACGGCGGACCCGTTGCTGTTATATCGCCGAGCTCGCAGCGGCATAACTGAAATTCGAGCCGGCAGATCTAATGGTGCCAGTGGCAAGTCATCACGTACGGACCCTTTTCGGTCTACGCCGTCATGAAAAAGCGGAATCAAAGTTGCTAGCACGCGAATACCGTCGTGTCGCGTTTCGAGCATTAACTAACGCGCGTATCATCGCTATGGCAATATGAGAATTTGCGATTGGCCGCCGTCGCCCTCGTGACGTTTTAGAAGCTCACAATGTTAAGTCTTCGTTTTACGAAAGAACTAGAAATCACGAAATAGTGTTTAGGCGAACATTATGCTTAAATAAGAAATTCTGTCAGCTCGAACAGATGTTCTATGGCCAATCAGTAATCAGTTTATTTAATTCTATTCCAGCAGTTTATTTTTAATCAATTTGTAATCCATACTTTCTAATTGATTTTGGCTACTGATTTAATGAAATTAAAGTTGTAAAATATTGTCTCTGGAATATATCGTTTCGAAAGAATACAAATGTTCGTCTGATATTTTGTAGCAATTTATTTTTCATCTCATTCATTTTTATATGACATATTCGAAAAACAATTTCTCAAGAAAAGACGCGAATTATGTAAATTTTTACAAATTGTTTGATGGGATTTCTGGAACCGAGTTTCGAATATCGTTTCTTTCTCGTCTTTGTAATGTTCTCATAAAAAATCTTGCCATATCGGCGGCCACTTTCGGCTGACACTGAGAATGCGTTTTAATCTTGTTTCCTCGAGCCACGAACATTTTTCTGCGAACGCTTGAGCAGAGAGGCACCGTCTATTTTAGCCCGGGTAAGACACTAAAGCGCTAAACGGTGCGCGCCGACGAACGCCATGTAGAGATACCTTAAGATACGAAGAGCAGCCTGACGCGGATGCCCGCGCTCCATTAACCGCGAACCGCAAATCGAAGCGAGTCCGGCCTAATGAAGCCGTCCCAGAGCGAGATTGTGAAAAAAAGAAGACGACCCGTTGCCGTGCATGTCAAATATATATCGTTATTCCCACGTTTGTTAAGATCGCAACGGTAAATTTGGCCTCTCAACCCTTTGCGTACCAATACCTTGAATTCGAAGAAACTTCATACCAAACGTTTCAACAATTACAACAATTACAGATAATTCACAATTGTGGAAAGATATCGCTATCTAGATAATTGCGCTCAAGAAAAATAATTTCTTTATAAACAAGAAATGTATTTCGAAAACTGAAGTTTCTTATTCTGAAAAGTCGATGCAAAACCATTCGACTGACCGTTTCAAAATCCTGATATTATAAATCTTTTAGTTGAACTTTTAATTACATTAACAAATAGATGAGCGCAAGAAACTAAATTTTTTTTATCCTCATTTTTTTTCTTTCAATTTTGTATTCCTTAATTTTCTTCCTTTTTTATTTCTTTATTTCTTCATCTTTTACAGATGCCACGCCGCGCTTTCCTCGCCTCATAGCTCGTAGCTCTTTATCACTTCACACAGCCACTTGGTGTCTTCAGCGAGGCGCGTAGCTACGCCCCTGATACCCTCCACCGCCAGCGTTTTAACCCGTGCGCCGGTCTTCGTCGGGATATCGTCTGTAAGATGAGACGCACCAGAGAAGCGCACCCGATACGGTGGACTAATTGGCCGATAAATCAACCGCCGGCTTACCTTCGCCGCCGTGGCCCCGAGAGCTCCTGACCTTCTAGACTCATAGGCAGACTATCCGGACGCGCGATACACGCACGCCGCGAGCCTAATTTCGAATGCGAGTCCGAGTGAACTGTATCGACCTCTGGCTGACGCCGAATCCCGATTAAATCGTTTCGAGTGAGTTTTATTACGCGAGCAAGTTTTATTACGTAATTTCGCAACGCTTTCATTATCGTTCCGCGAATAGTTAACTCTTCAATAATTCTACTATTCTTTATAGACAATATTATATATTTACAATATTTATATTTAAAAAAATGCCACTTCAAATATCGCAAATATATGTCAGATAATTTGTACGTTGTAAGAGGCACTATTGTTTTGCTTGACTCCCGCGATTCTAACGAGACGGACGAAAGGGAGCCTATGTGTTAGCAATACAGCAGGGCTTTATTTCTGAAAACGGTAGCTACAGACGCGCCCTAATTTCAAGTGTAAAGACGCTATTCAATCAGGTCATATTAGATTACACAGACAAGTTGGGGACAAAAAGAATCGCATTGCTTCAACGTGGAGTTGATTAAAGCGGGTCGAGCCAGACTCGCGGGAACGCGAGAGATCGTCGCTTCGGTCACGTAGCCCCGGTAGCTCCGGTAGCTCCGGTAATTTGTGTCCGCAACCGGCGCGTCGCGCCGATGCGATATCTTTCGTGCGAAAGCAGCGAGAATGTGAGAAAGAGCGGAGTGTCGCGCGGCGGAACAGGTTCCTCGGTTTCCGGGGGCAGATCGGCAGGGACGGCGGCGTCGGGCGCAGGGGAGCGCGGCTCCGAGCTATACGTAAACCGCGCGCACGCATCACCATCGCCGCCACCACCGCCATCACCACCACCACCACCATCACCACCGCGTCGCCGCCACTACCATCATTGCCGCCGTCACATATACGCGCTAATCGCATCGAGCGAACTTGTCGGAATTAATTGGTCCCACCAATTAACGCGCGCTCTCTCGAGCCGCTGCAGTTGCCGATGCGCACCTGGCAGGGTGGGGGGATGAGCAACGGGAGGGGAGGAATGCAGAATCGAGAGAACGGTACTCCTGTCGCCACCTATATCGCATCATCTTCGTAAATCATGGAGGACTCCATGGCTAAGTTCTAATTAATTGAGCGAGAATCTATCCGGTAGCGATTAGGCATAGGAAACATTCTAGATAATTAGCATTAATAAGCATCGTTGAGTTTGGTTTCTATTTTATTTTTCCTTTTAAAGAAATTCACATTATGCTGATAGAATCGTCTCAAAATGTGTATTCTGTTGATTAAAATAATTTGTTTGAAACCGGATTTGTTAAACCGATTTGCTATCTTATACATTTGAGATTTCTTTCTACTTTCCTTTTTATTCGATTATAATTTATTTACGTATTTGTATATATTGTATATATTGTCACTTTTGATTTACTTAAAATATCTTTAATTTTTTTTCTAATCTTTCTCAATTCAAAAAATTGTTACATCTTCAAATTTGTAAAGAAGATTAATGCTGTAGAATAATTCACATTAATCGTTTTATCAGCAAACAATATTTTATTAATTAAGCAGCATACTTATACATACAATTTTATTATTTTTAAATTTCTTTTCAAGTGGAGTACAGTCAGAAACCTGAAAGCGGCCATCCCGGTCTTTTTCGTGAGACCGATCGTTGGCCTAGCATCCGCGCCAAACGGATGGCGGCAGAACTACGTAGCCACGTTCACTGTCGATAAATCGCTTCACTGCATATACAAGGTAAATCTTAATTGCTTTAGGAGTAAACTGAATTATCAATAGTAGACATAACATTTATCTCATGGCGATACATATTATACGTTAGATGCAGCAATTTATTTGAAAATGCTGCACCAGATGGACATACCGTATACGTCTACAAATCCATTTATATTTTATTATAAAAATTATAAATATTTCGAAATTGTCATTATACGTTCATGCACCCGTTATAGAGATCGCTTAATTACAAGAACGAAACTAATATATTCAAAACTTTACGCGAGCTTTAATCTGTATCTACCACAATATTTTCACGAAATTCTCAATCGAATTTTATTCAACTTTTTTCTAATATAAATTTGACTTCGTATATCATTTTTCGACAAGAATTTTTTACTTGAGAATAACGGATAATTCTTATTATTCGAAATATATATAATGCGAAACTTTTGTGACAGAATATCGTAAAGACTATCCCTTGCTTCGATTATTCAAATTCCAAGAGGACATCTTCCCCCGCGTAGAAACGGAACGATCGCGTGGCGCGAGTCAGTCGCGGCCGGTTCGAATCTCGCGCCGGCGACGTGACGCGACCGGCGCGCGGCGCGCACGCGCGGGCTGCGCGCCATACTCGGCACGGCACGGCTCGGGCGCCGCAATGTCGGCCGTCCTGCTTACCGTGGCAGGAACGTCGTTCGCCTTTTTCCGCGATTTCCTAAGTGAAACGCGCGTCGCGCTTGTCCGCCCCGCCGTCCAGTGCCCCGTGCTATGAACGCGTGATCCGCACGCGACGAGGACACCGCCCCGCCGTTCCGCAGCACGCAGCACGCGCCGTTCCCGAAGATGGGTGAGTAGAGTCTCGGTTCCGCGAACGAGATCGGCCGAACGCCGGCTGGTCCGCTCGATCTCCCTCGCTCTTTCCTTCCCGCCTCTCTCGCTCGGTTTTTTTTCCCATCCCCTCGTCCCCGCCTTTTCTCTCGACGCGTCGGCAACCTGCTGACGAAAAGCGCCACGGGCGTGGAAGGGCGAGAAGGAAGGGAAGGAATGCGGCGTCCGAACGTTCGTTTGCTCGCTCGCTCGTACATAGGAAGCGGAATACGCCCCTGCGCCGCGCGCGCGCGGTTTCCGTCCGATTTCCACGCTCGCACTCGTCCCTCTCGGCGATCCCCGAGCGGCGGCGAATGTTTTCCGAAAGGCTCGTACCGCGAACTCACTCGGTGGTCTATAAATAGGTGAATCCGTCGGTTTGACGTTTTCTAGGGCGAGCCGCCCCCCTATCTCCCCCCCTTGCTTCTTGCGTATGTACGCGCCACGCGTAAGCATGTCCCCCTTGCCTCTTGTGTCGTCCCTTTCTTCCCCTCCCTCGTTCCCCCCCCCATGCGTGGGTTCGCTCTCTCTATCTCTCTCCCTTTCTCCCCGCCTTCATCCTCTTTTTCTCGTTTCGCACATCGCATTTTACGCGACGCGCTCGTCCGAAGAATTTCACATCGTTCGATCCTGATTGCTCTCGCTTTCCTTTTTCTTCATTCTAGAGGAATCTTCCTCTCGGATCTTCTTACGCGCCGAGGAAAACGATCACTTTTCTTTCTCCTCTGTTTATCCACGTCGTATTCTCGACCATCAGATTTCCATGAAAATTCTGGTCCTACTGGATTAACTTATTCAACTTTTGTGTACTTCTACCAATGCAGATTAATTTTAATCTCGGTTTAACTTACTTTCTATCTTTTTTTAGTCCTGAGAATTAGAAGAGATTAAAGTTAATCTGTATTGGTAGAAATGGACATTTTTCGGTTTTGCCTCTTGTTTTTATTTTTAGAATCGTATATTCCGTCGAGTTATAAAATTAAGTCTGACTCGCGCAGAAATATAATTCAGATCACTTTAATTAACAAAACTGTTTATTGTATGTATTTGCTGGAACAAACATAGAGCTTGATTAGAAGAACACGACGTGATTTTGGATGTCCGATAATTAAATGTTTCGTGTTCATTGTCATTAATAAAATAAAGCATTATTATAGGCTATATTTAGAGCAGCCTGCAGTAACCAAAACATCGTAAAATTATCAGTTAATTAGAATATCGAGAATGATTTATATGATGCTGAATGACGCAAAACATCACTTGGGCCTTCCGAGTGTTTTTCGATCCGACCGTCCAACTTTATGCTATAAATAAGGCGTGCATAACGCATTAACGCATACGCGAATTGCATAGAAATGCAACTGATTGCCACGCGCCTCCGACAATTCGTGAATGCAGAGGCACGTGCCTACGATTACTCGTGAATAAGCGTCACTAATGGCACTGTTGACGCTTTCGCCTAGAAATCGCCAGTTAATTTACCACCGCGCTTTCAGCATCTCGAAATTGCACCGACCATTCCTCATTCAGTGTCGATAAATCGCTATTGTCAAGCTGCGCTATAAAAAAGTAACATTCTCATTTTTCTGGGACGAGATACTTACTGACTGAGGGATTGTAAAGACTTGAGAAATATCGTTTCCTCATTCAGCGTCTTTCCGTCAATCAAATCTTTTGGTTTTTTTTTTAAATTGTATCTGAGATATAGCTTCCCCTCGACCAACGCGATTCATCCTACGCGGATGAAACGGAGTCACGTCCGTTTGTACCCTCACTCGCGCGATCGCGCGAATTGTTCGCGCTCGCAATTACGGCAGGACCGGTTGTCTACGGAGAAGCCGGCGACCCCGATGAGACGCCAACAGGCACGTAATTCGCTCGCTGCAATTGTGCATCTCCCGCCCACCCACGCGACCGATGCACCGCGCGTGGCATCGCAACACCAACGTCTCGTTGCACGAGACGTATTCGTATTCCGGAATAATCTGAGTTCTGAGTCCCCTTCAGATGATAATTCGTGTCAAGTCTCGTAGGACAGAATAATAAGAATTATAATATAACTTATAACTCACGCGCCAACAATTGCGTTGTATCTCAGTGTCTTTTATTAATTGTACCTTGTTAATTTTAATATTCAGAGTCTTTTGCTAACTTTTTTATTTTATATTTAACAAATAATGATATAATAATTTTGCTAATGTACAAATTTGCATATGTCTGTAAACATGAGGAGAATGCAACCTCGAAATTACGTTGATCAAATTTATTTTTTGATAATCGAAACGCGATTACTAAAAATCTTTTGTATCAAATAATCAATTGCGCGACGCGCTATTCGTGTCTTTAACACAAACTCGTTCGCTGATCATATTACGACAGTAGGTACACGGTCGTAACCCCGATCCGCGATATTACGTGGCCGGCGATCTCGCAATATACACCTTACGCGAAGACTTTACACGTGAGGCGGCCATTTCACGCACGAGGAGGCGTTTACATAATGGATCAGTTAACGATGGGGCGCGTGAACCCTGAGCAACGATATCGACGTGCTATATTGTGACTCTCTTCTCGTTTTCCATTGACACGCTTACGGGCACGAGGGTCCCCGAATCCCTGGAGATGCCGGGCGCGTTTCGCAACAAAACTGCAAACGCCGCTGATCGATACGTATCCCCCAAACTGCACCTCTTGAGGGGGAATCCCCCTCGGAGAAGACCCTAATTATCGTCGCGGAAATGTCGAGCACGGAAACGTCGGATTTCTACGTGAAACCTATTTAATTCCCGTACCAAATTTCTTATAAATTACGATTCTATTTTTAGACAATCGTAATTGGAAATTTTCTATAAATATAACTATAATTTTGATTTATTTCTTTTTATTAATGATTGTCCCTCTTGAAGATTATTAAACGCGACAACTTTAAATCAAAATGTTCAGCAAATACTTTTTCTACTTTAAAAATATATTTGATGATACAAAAATACTAATCGCCTGGAGTTGTCTAGTTTCTACAGTTTTGAGGAAAAAATTATGTAGTTGAAGGAGCACTCGTTTCCTGTACGCATCCTGGATCAATATTCTAGGGCGCTTATTAGTGCATATGATGCACACCGTGCATCGACTTACGCCGTCCTTTGACTCGCGAGATGTAACGCGACTCCAAAGTTGTAATATAATGCTCATTGATTAGCAAGATAAAATTATAAATAACAGCTATATTATGCTTTCCGCGAATTTAAAAGTCCCGACGCTGTATCATCATTTTATTCTTGTATCGGAAAGCTTGTAAAAAGGTTTTCGAAAGAAATCACCCGATTGTTTTGCTTGGGGAATTTTTTAGGTAATCGATTTAATTAAGATATTTATTATGACATTTTAAAGAGTCAGGTAGTCTCAGAAGAGAGTGACATTATATTTCTTATTTCAATATTAATCATATAATCCCATTTATATGCGAAACTAGTTTAAGCTGACGGAATTAGGCCGCTGCATGTATATATAATAATAAAATTATGACGGGCGCTGGACACTTTCCCAGTTAACTGGATTAAAGCCTTATGCAATGAGTCCATTTATAAATTACCTTTAAATATAGCTTCGCATAATCTGAATACCGTTAATTATCTGATCTTTCGCTTTTCGTAAAACATAATTGCACTTTTACTATACTTTAGATTTCCCAAGGTAGAAAAGTTAATTTTAGAATAAAAGATTTTTGAAAAGTTTTGCGAACTCTTCTTAGGAAACTTCTTACATTCTTCAGTATCTAATCTTTATTTCCACACATTCCAAAAATTCCGGGAATATACCTGCGTTTGCTTGCGAGCCGAGTGAAAAGTTTAGTCTGCCAACTTACAAAGGTACTTTTCTAATCTCCCTGAGGGAGACTACGAACGTCATTGCCCGCAAATGTACGTTAAGCATTCAACAGATTACCTGGGGACAATAGAGGCTCGAGGCGAAGAAAGAAGCGGTTGCGGCAAGGTACAAAGCGCAGAATGAAGAGGTGCAAAGTCGCCTCGCGGGATTAGGCTTTCAGGGCGGAGTCGACCGTGAAAGTGTATGTTATCTGCGTCGACTGTACCGGTTGACAATCGGGACTCGACGAGGCACGAATCTCCTCACACTGCCAGTGGCTGGTCGGCAGTCGACGATCGGCAGTCGCGGCGACCGTATCGGCACGTGTATCGCGACCTTATCACGTTCACGCACCATTCGGAGCAACGCTTTGAAAAATTCAGGTCCGCTCTCTCGCGGCGGATAATCGTGTCGACTAATCGTCTAAAAATTCTTTACGGTGTACAATTCTGTGTGTATATTGAATAGAAGGCGAGATTTTTGCACATCCCGGAAAAAAAATTAGCCGCGTTATTATCGACACATTCCACTCTCGGCAAACAACGTAATCGCCTTCGGCGAAATTGATATCACGGTAATCTATCGAAGATGCATTACACGACGATTGGTTCGTAACGATTACATACGGGGTAAACGAAATATTCATTCGAGACATAAAACGTGACGTGTTGAACTTTTGAGTAAGATCTTCAGATTTGGCTTGTCAAGACACAAGTATTTTAGTCGACGGGGTCCACTCACTGGCTGGTTCCATTTGAGCGATCTCACAATAGATCGAACCGCTGGACTAGGGACGCAAATTGGCTCGCGGCTGCTCCAAGTCGAATCTCAGACTCGGCAACGAATCGTGCGTGCACCGAGATCGTCTAATTGCAATTGCCGACTCGGCGCTATCTTATCGGTATCTCGACATCGCGCGGAAAATAAGTGCGAAGGAGAGGTGCCGTGTGTCGGCGCGGCTCCGTGTCCCTGAAAGTTACGCAACGCAGGCACGATGAAGTCGAAGACGAGCGAGAGCTTGATAGCGAGTGAAAGCAGGGCGGGAATCAAGAAAGACGATGCCGACCAGCACAAGCAAAAACTGTTGAAAAAAGGTAAGGACCGGATGTTGGCCGCCGTAAAGATTCGACGAGTCACATCCGTCGCTTCTGCTCTGCGGTCGTCGCGACGAACGAGCCGATCATCTTTCCATCGGTTTGTCCTCGCGGGGTCTACGTAATCGCCGATGACAATGCGGCTAAATAAAAACGCGCAATTGATTTCCAACGACGAGCCATCGTTTGCCGTTATTTTTGAGAAAAAAAAAAAACTTGCAGTGACATCCAGATGAATCAGCGGCGTTCAATGGCTCTCGACGCCTCTCGAATCTCCTAATATCGTTATCTTTTAATTTGGTAATCGTTTCCCCATTATCACTATCTCATTGTGCCTGTTCGAATAATGGCGATGGATATCGTAAATACGAAAAATCGGGTGGGCAAAAGCCGCGCGGGGCTTTGATAATGTCGAGAATGAAGCATACATCGCGATATTTATTGTATCAATATTCATTAATCTGGGAAATCTATTAGCACTATTATCGCGTCGGTGAACGCATTAATTTTCAACAAACTGTTAATTAAACGTGAAATAATTACGATCACTATTAGATAGAGGTTTGCTTTTTGCCTCGCGAAATCGCGAAGTCGCCTCGCCGCGAGACGAAAATCTGTCTCTCGACGAGAAACCCGACGCGATAATGCGAGATCGGTTCCGCCACGGGGTTTTACGACATCCGCCGATCATCCGCCCGTCTTATCAACTTGCCTCACGACTGGTTTAATGTCGCGCGGCGACACGACTCGACGCTTAAATTACACGATGCGAGAGCGCGTCGTGTGATACCACCGCGAGCCGCCCGGTATCTAGAGGCGATATTTGCATATTACGACGGCTGCCTCTCGGCCACGAATATATCCCCGTCACGATTTTCGTCGTTCGTGACGGGGCGAATTCGAGGAACGTGACGCGGCGCCGCACGCCGAGGACATTTTTAACTCAAGTCCCAATGCTCCGACGAGGAAAATGCATTCCTTAGCGCGCTAGAAATGCCTGTCGGAAACTCGTTTGTGTTTCACTTGTTGTGATCGACCGATGGAATAGGTATCGCCGAGACCACTTTCACGATCATCTGCTGCTTGTTAGCATTCTGTAATGCATCCTCAAACTAATATATCAAATAAGTTTGAATCCAGATTTAACGCGTGTCGCAATTTACGTTGAATTGACAGTGTAAAGGATTCACGAGGGAATTCGCAATGATTATTTCATGAAATGTCGTCCCGGTGAGAAATGCTTAAAAGCGTAAAGTGCTCGTTTCCCGTACATACAACGCTGTTGGATTAGCAAGCAAAATGGTGAAACGTTGGCTCGTGCGGAATTCTTTTGCATCACGCAGAGGATATAATAATTGCGCTCGTTCGCGCGATCGACTACAATGAGTCGTGCGCGCATTGCGAATGTAGTACAAGCATTTTGTAATTCAGTTACCTCCCATACATTTGTCGTGGGATAGTAATTATCCGACTTCATGCATTATTAAGTAGCCGGCGGTCAATTGTCATACAATGAACACACGCCGAAATGTGTATTTCTACACGTTGCATCATGTACCATCGGGTCTCTGCGAACTATCGCAACGCAATAACATTTATACGTCGTATAAAGCCTTGAAGTGTACGGAACGGCTGGATAAAAACTGTGGCGCATTTGCAATATAAGAAATCTTTCTTTTTATATTAATACTGCAATATGTGTATTGCAGCATATATCCGCGCGATATTAAATTGCACCGTGTACGATTATTTTTATTGTCAAATATAATTGAATTAATCTACATATCTAAAGTACTGTAAAATTACTGCATACATATGAACTCATTACTGTGTGATGATTTTTTTATGCATAACTGAATTAATTAATACATGAAATATTATTCAATTAAGGCAAACAACTAACAAAAGCAAGAACACCAAGAAACTATAATGTACGATAACTAACCGCAAAAACCGCAGCTATCGCGTCGTTACCGCTAATGTACTTGATAATCAGCGATATACAATCAGTGTATATACATTTTTATCTATAATTGTTCTCGGAAGATATATGTTAATAGAAAAATAACGGTTATTATCAAAATATAATAAGAGAAAAGTGATTGTCTAACACGCGTATTTACGAATTATCAATTTCTGGTTGTGATCTTATGCGTTACATCAGTTCCTATAATTGAAGGATAATTGAAGTGTAGCAGTTTAACACTTTTTCATTAGAGCGAGTTTAAGCGCGGACGATAATTAAATTTTTAATGTTTCGTTTGCGAATAATTCTCCGTCCGCAAAGTCAACATTTCAAGAACGATAAAAATTGGCGTTTATTAAAATTAAATAATTTAGTTGGTTGAGAAAATTATACTTTATATTATTTAAATTAAATTTGTATTTGCTGGATTTTTAAAAGTACAGAAAAGATTGCGACAAAGCAGTAATACAAACGAAAATCTAGAATCGGTTTTAGTAGGAAGGAGAGTGATCAAAAATTTATCTGCTGACATAGCAGTTCTGCAGATGTTCTCCTGTCGAGTACATGGTCGTGCAAATTTCAGCGAAATCCAACACGTGTTCTACCGTTATATCACGCTGAACGAACATCTTTAAGAGTTATATAGTGTAATTTAAAATTACGACTGTATCGCAAGTACGGTTTAAACGGAAATCTATTTTATTCTTTCGAGTTATCGCATTAGTGCTTGCTTTATTGAGATAATATAACACTCGTTTGTTTCAAAATACAATATTCATGCCATCTAACGATATCTACGAGTGAAAAATATCGAACAATAGGTATTTTGTTACTTTACATTTTATGAAATTTAGATGATAAAAATGATATACATATCGGGAGAATCTTATTTTGTTCAATTTGAAAACACTGTTCAGGCTTTTTAAACGATTTACGAATCGTTTCTTGCAGATACGCTTTTAGGCTAGACCTAGATATTTTCTTTATGATTCATCACTAATTTACTTCGTGTGTGTTGTCAACATTCCAAATTTTGTTTCGTACGAATTAACTTGACCTAATACACAATTCTAAGAGCTTGCAGCAGTGTAACGAAGTTACAGCGCTGCACGATTGTGTCTCTTCATTCACTTCAAGAATATATTATAAAATCTTTAAATTAGAAAGGGAAAGAGATATGTAGCAATGTAAATAGCAATAATTAAATGAATAATGTCAATCACACTCTGATTATATTTCCCTTTTTAAGATTCCATTTTTGAATTTTCTTTTATTAGTTAACAGTTTATAGCTACTTTGCGCTTTAGCAAATAAAGATCTTACGTCTACGAAGTGAAAACATCAGAATTTATAATATAATTAAAGAAAAACACATTTAGGGATGCTGATCAAATTTTTTTTATTTAAAACATTTTTTATAAGATGGATAAATAACAATTATTTATGGACAAATGTGGACAAATTATGGACGATTAAATGCCATATCAATTTTGTAAAAATTTGCATTTCAGGGATGTCAGCTCTTTACAGACCTGAACTCATGAAAACATGACGTGGCATAAAGTAGCAATGACAGTTCTCTTGATTTGTAATATAGACTGTAATGAAAGCTATATCGACGGATCCGCTCAGTACACGAAAGAAAAATGCAGGGTGTTTAGATACGATCGGCAGATAATCATTACACGGTCGATTAACGTTCGATTTTATGACCCAGAGTGCAAGGAGAGAGATCAGGGCAGTCCAGGGTCGTCGCGTTTGACCCCACTTTGCTACATCCTATTTAGACCACTTATGAATCATATTAACATACCACGTTGCCGCACGGTATCTATGTAGAGTGGTTGCGATAAGTGACGGGACCTTATTCTTCAATTAATTTCGATTTTGTCGATTTTGTCTTGACAAACACTAATATCCATGAGCTCGAGTACCTGATCGCTCAAGATATATCGCGGATATAAAAGTCGCGACAAATGATAGCCTTCAGCCTTGAAGAGAAATGTAGTCGTCTGCCCAGGTCTTGTTCGGTGACAGTTGATGCGGCAGAAAACTGGTTATCTTAGGCGCACGCCCAAGTGACACGGCGTCTTTTTAACGCGAGAGTAATCCCAATATTGAATTACTAATTAGCAACGTGGTCAAGGCATGCATACGTTATGACTCAGAGTTTCTACTTTATCTCGAACATATAATTTACAAAGCTATTCATAGTCACACTGCAATTGTCTGATTATTTCGCACAAGAATCTGCGAGAGACTTAGCCTTTAATTAAATTATAATTATCTTCTTTGAGATATTTGAGAAAGTTTCATGAAATCGTGAAAAGTTTTCATCAATTCTTTTCGATCTTATTCGTTAGAGAACTCGAATGGGCGGTGCAGCTTTATTATCTTTTTCTTTGTTTTTTCCGAGTGTGCTGCACGTGACATCGATACATTGTTATCGCGTACGATGAGGTCCGCCGACGTGTGTTTCGCGCGCGAATCGCGAGGACGATAAATTCCGTTATCGCTCGCACCGCGTCCGAGTTGGGCCTATCGTTTTCTTTTTTTCTGGCAACAGATTTTTCGCCCCAGTTGAAGCGTGCCGTAAATTAAACGACATGCGACGCGCAGACGAGGGTGTGTCACTTCATGGACGAGTGGCCCCGTTCGATTAAAACGCGAGCTCGCGTCGTGAGTTTCGATTCCATTCGGGCTCTTCCTGCTGCAGCGAGAAGCAGAGAAAGCAGCGTCGGCACGTATTGTTTTAAGCCGGAAATGTTAAGTCTAACACGTGCTATCTGTTCAAGAAAGTGATTCCGATCGCTATACACTTTCTTTTATCTGTCGAGCCGCGATCTACGAGCGATATTTTTCGCTGCAACGAGACACTGTCCGACGGTTTCTAAGATCGGAAGTGTTAATTCCGAAGCTGAGGATCTCAACAACGTCCAGATATCCCGGCACAAGCGGACGCGTTTAACTCGGCCTGCCTACGTGCGACGAGAATTCTGCACTCGCGCTCGTCGACCTTAACTCATGTGACGACCCGATGACGTCAAATGTATGAAGAGAGCTGTGATGTCATCGTATATTTTTAAAGACAGACGAGATCCGGCCTCTCCCGGCTTTTGTGATTTCATGCACGTTTTCATCTTTTTCAGCCGCTGTTTATAAATACCGGCGGCACCGACATTTGCTTTCGTTTCACTGAATTCGCGCGGAGTTCTCATGAAGTTGAAACTATTTGCGCGAGAGAGCACATTTCTCGCGTGATTTATGCCGGATGTGTAAACACTTCCGGCATTTACGGAACGTGTCAGGAGAGTTTAAATGTAGCAGAAGCATTAAAATTTTAAAAAGTTCAGAGGGGATTATTTCTGAAATTTTATCGTAAATTGTTTAGCGTGTGAAATTTTCACTTTCTATTAAAGCATCTGATCGATATCATCCAAAAATAGTGTTTTACGTACGGGGAACTTTTAATTCGAAACTCAATTCTCCAATATCTAATTTTCCTCTGGAAATAGTTGTCTCTCAACTTCTTCAGATAAAAATTGACTGCATTGGCATTCGCCATCGGAATTCGCGGCTGACGGGTAACTAGTTGGTCGCTCTCTCTACATTCGCAGAACGGAAAAATTCCGTTTCGCGTCAACGGGACCGAATAGAGATACGCAACACGTGTTAGCTTCCCGTGATCTTTTTATTCCTCTGCACACACGTCGTTAGGTCGAAAATGAGCGCGGTCTCCGCACGGAACAGTTTGATTCGGAGCAGCGAGCGCAAACGGAGCTAGATTATTAGTTCTGTCTCTCTAAATATTGACCGTGCCACGGAGAAACGTGTATCCCCGCTTGACATTTCATGCGATCCGACCACGCGCGTAACAGATATGCCCATAATTTATCGTGGAATGCGTGCAAAACAACCGATAACTCAATAAAGGCACCACATTCATCGCGTCTTCTCCTAGTTAAGTCATCGATCCGAACGACCCAACACAGGGTGAACACTTGTTCTCCAGCGCGAGTTTTCATTCATCCGCTCGTGAAGCGTAGCGGTCGGCTCTTTTTTTTTTACTTTCTATTTAATTACTCTTGTGACATACGGACTTCCTGTGATGCACGCACGCGATGACGGAAGCGAGCACGCCGACGTAACAATTTGTGTGTAGTAAAAACGATCGTGCAATTCACGTTTGGCGAAACAAATTATGCTCCTCGCACTCGATCGAGACAGTCATTCGCGTAATGAAGCAATAAAGGATAGTGTAACATAATGAAGAAGAGAGTGTTAAATGCAGACGCGACTGCGAGGCGCCGAGATTAAAAGTTTGATCCGAAGCTAATGAATAATGCATCTACTTTATTTGTACGTACGTAAATATTCGTGTCGAAACACGTTGTGCTCGTGTTTCGGCCGACGTGCCCGTTTCGATCGATCGCAATATTAATTCGCGACACGTACAAATCGAGCACGATGTGTCCTACTAACGTAATCCACGAGTAATGACAAACACGTGCACATGAAGGTGCAAAAATGAGTCGCTTTAGTTGATTGTTGTATATAATAAAGAAAATAAGTGCGAAGAATCTTTTTTTGCGTTATCTAACGATCATTCGGAAGAAATATACCGTACAGACAGACTTTCTTGTATTCAAGATTGCAAATTCAATTTTTAGAAATTTTTCGTTTAATAATGTAAATAAATATCAAACTAAAATATAAATATAAAAATGTTAATGAATACAAGATATGTAAATATTAAATGGATATTAAATAAAAATAAATAAATGACAATTTGATCATTTTTAAACGCTTCTTTTTTTAAAAACTATTATAATCTCAGAGTTTTAATATTAAAATTTTCATTTCAAAATGACTTTAGAAATTTGCCATTAAGAGTTACGCGCAGTAAGTTAAGTTAAATGCCCTGCTCTTTAATCTGCCATTTGGCTTTGCGATCGAAGCTATCTTTTCAGATCCGAACATCGATTTGTTGAAAATCAGATTATTCTGGACTTAATCCAATTCGTTTTCAATAGAGAACGCTATTAGAGAGAAATGCGCAGTCTGATCCTCTTCCTGAAAGCGAGCATTGTAATGCACCCTTTCAGTCAGCGACAGGTGTGTTACGTAACTACTGAAAGTTAACGTACGCTCCGAGAAAAGCCGATGACCAAGCGAGTGGGAGATGCGCGATGCGAGTCGCCGTTGTTAGCGTAAACGCACTCGAGGAAATCTTAAATAATCGGCACGTAGAGACGAACAGGTGCATGACTCATACAGTGTCTTTTTCCCGTTATTTTTAGCTTGCACCCTTTGTACATCCATGGGAAAAAGTTCACGTCGTTAACTATTGTTTTATTTAATACAATTGCTTGCCCGGCTGATATTACATATTTTACTGTAACGTCACAGTAAAATTTTCGTTATTATAAACTTAAACATAATGATAACTTGTAATATGATTGAATAAGAGTATATTTTTATTGATAATATTGTACAGTGCACTTAATGTTTTACTTTATTAAGCAGCTATATTACATTATTTAAAATTTTACATTAATGGCATATTTTTTTAATTATCTTAAAGAAATATAAATATTATGGAAAAAAACCGTTTAAATGTACAAATATTTGTTGCGAGGCTATTATGTTGTTATAAAACAGTAAAGATTTTATTGTATGAATGCTTGCGAATCAATTATGATATTTTCTACATCTATTTCTTGGATTATCGTTGGATACTAGATTGCGAGACTGGAAAGGAAAGCTAATGGTTCGCAAAGGAACATTTCTCAAATGGCGAATGTTATTTTGTTTCAGGTAAAACATTTTGTCAATCTTGTAAGAAGAAGTGCAGTGGGGAGGTCCTGCGGGTGCAGGATAAATACTTTCACATAGGATGCTTCAAATGTGCCCAGTGCAACGCCAGTTTGGCGCAGGGTGGTTTCTTTGCACGTGAGGGTTCCTACTACTGCACCAAGGTGAGTTACATTACTCGACATCTCTTTAATATATATTTTTTTAATGTAATAAAATCTGGAAAGCCTTTCTCCAGAAAAAGACGGGAGTGGAACATTCAATGTCTTCGTTTTTCTACTTATCAGGATTATCGGGAACGTTGGGGCACGCGATGTGCCGGTTGTGGAGAGTACGTCGAGGGTGACGTGGTGACAGCCGGCGAGAAGCACGCGTTTCATCCGAATTGTTTCCATTGCCAAAGATGTCGGCAACCATTGCTGGGACAGGGAACAAAAGTGTCCCTTGTTCAAGGTACGTGACAAAACAATTACTCCCAATTCGTTGAGGGCTAAATTGAGTCAGTATCTGAACTGCATCTTTGTGTAGCGTGTACTGCTTTTCTTACGCGAAGCGTAAACACGAAGCGAGAATGACGCGTAGAAGACTCGCTAATTCAAATAGTCAACATTTTCTGTAGATTGCGATGCACATTGAATTATTGCGTAATCAATGTATTTCTGTGGTGCTGCTTTCACAATTAGCGTGGCTGTCAATCTGTTAAAGTAAATTGCCACTTGGGCATATCGTTGCTCCACCATTACAAGGCCGCGCGTCTACTATGTACGTCCTTGTAACCATTACGCGGCCAAAGGTAAAAATCCGGCATGACGTGCATCACTTTATCGTGCACGGTGCATGTCACCCATTTCCAAGAAATTAAGGCCGATTGAACATTACGAGTAAATTACGCTAGATATCACATCTAGTCCTTTGTTAAGAAAGTCGTTAATAAAATAAAAGTAAATTTCAGTCATTATTTAATTTAGAGAATGTCAATTGGAAAAAATAATTAATTTTATTTTTATCAGTTTTTAACAATTCGAATATATTCCGTATTTTTCCAAATTGTTACTATTAATAAAGCAATAATTTATCAAGTATTTTAACTGTGCAAAATTTGATAAATTTCATTGTAAATGGAGCAATTAGCGGCACAAAGATTGAAAATAACATTTGAGGATCCGTCACCGGATTTCATTAATCGTCACTAACTATATGCATTGTTCACAGGTCAAGCTCTGTGTCATCGATGCGTCGGTATTCCGGTTCGTGAGGCCTCCACGCCGATCAGCAATAGCGCCGGTACCAAGAGCGGCGGACACACCGATCCTGGTGCCTGCGCCGGTTGTGGAAACCAATTAAGGGAAGGTCAGGCATTAGTCGCGCTCGATCGTCAATGGCATGTTTGGTGCTTCAAGTGTCACAGTTGCGACACTGTGCTCCACGGGGAATACATGGGAAAGTGAGTTTTGTGTTGAACCACAAATCTATTCTTGAACTAATCTTGAACATCTACAGATATTAATTAATATTACTTTAAAAGTAATCAATTAATAACTTTTTTAAAACGTTGAGATTGGGCATTTTTTAAAAAAGTTCAAAAAATAAAACTTAAAAAAAGTATGTCTTTAAAAATAATTAAGAAATACATTTTATTAAGTGTATTTTTTAAATTCTTTTCTTTATTATTTTAACTTCAAAATTTCTTTTTATATCAGCACAAAAGTGAATAAACAAGATACGACAAATGACGCGCGAGCTGTAACCGTTAAATTTTTTTTTCGACAGAGACGGCGTGCCTTACTGCGAGAAGGATTATCAGAAGCAGTTTGGAGTAAAGTGCGCCTATTGCAACCGTTACATCAGCGGCAAGGTTTTGCAGGCTGGCGACAACCATCATTTCCACCCGACCTGCGCACGTTGCACGAAATGCGGCGACCCATTTGGCGACGGAGAGGAAATGTACCTTCAGGGTGCCGCTATATGGCACCCACGCTGTGGTCCAGGACCCACCGGACCCAATGGCATTGTGAACGGACATGGAGATGCTCACACTCCACAGCATCGGGAATCGGAGCGAATTTCCAGCAGTGCTTCGGAGATGCAGGTAAGTCCGGTTGCATCGCGCAATCGGTAATTTGCTGTCTAAACGTATTTATTCTATATATTCGTGTATTATAATTGATTTAAGCTATTGCAGAAGCTTGTTTATTTTTCTTTAATTTAATTACGAAATTCAAAAGCAATTGTAGCATTCTAATATGCTAATTGTTTGAATAGTTAATTATAATAGGATTGTTAATTCTCAAATTAATATAAGTAAAAAAAAAACGTGGGCATTTTGTTTTATTTCATGTTACATTGTTACATTTGGCTCGCTTATTGTGAATAAAGAATGCTGTATACACGGCGTTTGTATTTTATACAATTTTATAGCACTTTTGTGATTCATATTAATTTTAACGTAACAATGAAAGCAAGTCTTTCATTTTATGGACTAACACAGAACTTAATTTAAATTAATGTAAAGTAATATTATTTCTTAAAAGTTAATCATTTCTTAAAAGTAAATTATTTAATACGCATACAATATTGCCTATATACAGGCTATTTTTAAATAATTATCACTAAGAACACTGCGTTTGAAGCATCAAAGGTCAAGTATAATTTCAATAGCAGATAATTTAAATAAAACAATATTTTAAGCATTGATTATATTCTTTAGTACGTTTAGACGGAAATATATTATGTCGTTTAAGTGATACTCACATATCTGTAACGGTGAATGAAAATAGCATCGCGTTCCGGAGCGTTCTAAAATAATACACCGTGAGTGTCTAATTTTGATTCCTTCCTGATCCAAAGGGTATAGAACAGACTAGTATTTTTCAAATGTCATTGCTCTTAGTTACTCATTTAATATCTATTGTTATAACACGATTTATTTGATTAGAGAATCACAATAAATTGATTAAATTTTTAATATGTAATAGACAAATATCAAATTTTAAATGAAAAATCAAGAGTTTGAGACATCGTATGATTCAATAGTTAGCAATGCTAACTTAATACAATCTTTTTGATATCCGTACTATTAAAATGTATACTATCCATTTCACTTTAGAAAATAAAATGCATGCTGTTTATGTCTAGCACTTGCATTATTCGACTTAGTTGCATTGTACATATATTGAGTTGTACTTGTCTGCATAATTAAATTTATTAATTATTATAAAGAAAGCGAAGTGTTTCGCACATATTAAACGTTTCCTTGGAAGCTTACTTTATGTTTTCTATTATCGTAATATATAATGTGCTCTTTACATGAAAAACGTATCTTTATAATTTCAAATTTTGCAAAGCCTTTTATGAAACACTTTGTCATTCAATGTATATTCTTGTATGTCATGTATTAGTATAATATTCTGTATAGTGGCAATATATAGAGCTAAACACCTCAAATCCCCCTCCATAAAAAATTAATTATTTTGTCAGCTTTGTGTATAGCTTGATTTTTGCCTTCGAGATCAGCTGGCTTGTCACTTTACCGTTCTTTCGTCTCACGCACGCCTCGATGTAGGAAATAAACAAAACATCAAAGATTATATTATATTTTATTTTTATTAAGTTTTTATTATCGCTTTTCTTAATCGTTGTTTACTTTTTCCGCACGATCATTATGTATAGTTTTCATTGCGGTCACGCACGCCAAGCCTGAACGGATCGCTGTGCAGCCCTTACAGCAGCCTCAGTCGCAAGGTATGCCATATGTCACTTAGCACAGCACTCTCTCGACAAGTATTTCTGGTATCACTTCTCTCGTTACTTCTACTCGGCGACGCGTGCTTTCGCTCTGTCAGACACTTACGATCCTATTTCAATTTTATCGATCCGTAAGACAGAGAAATAAAACTATCGAGACGTTCGAGATTCATAGCTTGTTAGCTAGCGTAATTTTTATTAGTAAAACAAAATGATTTCTCAGATATCCAATTGCATCGTCAATCATTTGAGTTAACGATTGTCTGTCATTTTCTAAATTGCAAAAGGAGAAAGAAAATTTTAAAGAGATTCTCAGATATGTTGTTAATATAAATGCGTTTCTTGACAGAGTGTTGCTCGCTTTGCACGATCTTATTTTATACAAAGTACGTCAACAATTCAAATACAAACATGAGAATATCATTCCTGTTAAAAGAAGTTTCTCCTGTTTAAATGCGAAATGAAATTATTTTTAAAAAGACTTGTTTACTCGATTTCTTTTACGTACTTTGTATAATTGATAATAATATTCAAATAAGTAAAACGTAAGCTGTACCATATCCGTGATAAAATATATTGATTGCCTCAGTATTATCCCGCGCGAACTGGAAGCCCCGGCCTGATCCTGCGAGAATACGGACGACCGGCGGAAGATGTATCTAGGATTTATACTTACTCATACTTGACTGAAACGCCCAGTCAAGGATATCTGAGACGTCCGATACAGCCGTACGATAAACCCCCCACTAGCCCGCATTTTCATAGACCCAGCTGTAAGTTTTTTGTGTACAGATTCAATTTAATAATTAGATCTTTTAGATTAAAAGATACATGATTATAAAACAAAGCTATACAATTAGGCTGCATTTAAATGTAGTCATCTCTTTAATATATTGAGAAATTGGAATTTCGATTCATTTAGTTTCTAAATTAAACTTATAAAATATTAGATTTTTGTGTGAAATATTCCAAAGAATATATTTTAATTCTATATCGTTGTGGCTCATCAATTTATCTACGTTTTTCGGAGTTAATTCGTCAATTATTTTTATTAGTATAAAAATGCGCTTCTTTTGTTGCACAGCGTCTCGTTCGATAAGAAGCAGCGGTGGACGCAGCAGTAGATCAGGAATGAGAGCTTTGGTCGATGCATTAAGCGATACCAGACCGAAATCACCGGCAAGTCAGGTGGATAATGAAGAGCCGATAGAACTAGCGCATTATCCGGACGCCATGAAACCACCTCCAGGGGCCCAACCGCCAATCGAGAGAGATGATTTCCCCGCTCCACCGTATCCTTACACAGATCCTGAGAGACGTAGACGATGGTCCGACACTTACAAGGTATTATCACTTAATTTTCAAAATAATGTAATGTCATACTTTTTATTAATTTTTTTAATGATATTATCAGTGATTAATTAATTCCGATGCCTGCTTCTAATTCAGGGAGTACCTGCATCTGATGACGAGGATGATGTGGATAACAAAACATATATTAAGGAGGCGGAACAGAAATTGAAAAAGGAGCAAGACGAATTGAGTAAGATTGACACAGGAATAGCTAAGGTATTCCTGCAAGATCGCGAAAAAGATCGGGAGAATTTGAGACACAGAGCTGCAAATGTTGATCCTAGAAATGCTTCGAGGACGCCGTCTGCTGCCAGAGAACCAACGTACCGATTGCGCTACGAGAGTCCCGTAGGGGCATGTAAGTTACAATTAATTTTGTATTTTAATGTTTTGATATAAAGATTTTTTAGATATTTAACTTATTAGTCTTATTAGTTTTATCCGATACTTTAAGAAGAGCGCGTTATTCTTAGATTTAGATTTGAAAACCTATAAACAGTGTCATATTTAGAAAATATTTCAATACTTAGAAAATAATTCAATGAACATCTTGTGCAGCGCCATCGCGAAATATCGATCATGCACGACCTTGGGAGGATGACGACGGCTTCAGCTATAGATCCAGCGGGCCTAGCTACAACGGTAAGTTTTCGTCCGCCACGCAACGCCTCGTAATTGTCTCATTAACATAAGTAACAATCATCTCATACATGTCCACACGTTCGCACATGACACTAACATACCACTCTACCGTTTAAAGTAACATTGATTAGAGAACACTGTGAGTCTCGATAGAGTGGGGTTTCCCAGGGCGGGAGGTCGTAAATGGTCCCATTTTATTGATAAAAAAAAAACGTTTGCTTTGTGGAGCACGACCGAATCGGCCAATGCAAAACCATGATGTGGGAGGGTTTTATGCTAATTAACAAACGTGGTGATAACAGTACGTAACGCTCGAGAGCAGGACTTTATTTTAAGTGGCGTATGTGTAGCACCAAAAAAACTCATGTACTGGACGTCCAATTAATACAACAGGTGATGTATTCTGCCTATGCATGTCATCGTCCCTTACTTCGATATGCTTGCCTTATTATTTTTTTTTCGTCGAACTGCTAACGGAGCATCAACTGATACCTCGACATAACGAGCAATTAAATAGCCATTTCAATCTTTAGCCCTGGAAATCGTTTCTCGAGGTAATTGATTCTGTTCTATATCTTGCATGGTACTTGGGACCACGAAGTTTATCATACACGGACACATATTGCTCCAATGCAAATCACTCATTTCTTGTACAACCGTACCTTTAGATAGAATTTAAACTAAACTTTAAATTGATTGAAAAATCAATTTATTCCATTATTTTTCTTCTCTTTTCTGTAAAATGCTTCAGTAAAATTTGAATCACTATCAATCAATTTAATTACACGTAAACAAAGTTTAATCGAAAATAATATAAGATGTATGTACATAAATAACTATTTTTAATTTTGCATTTTATTAATATATTTTAAAAAATGCAATAGAGAAAAATGATATTATTTCTGATCTTCTCTTATCTTTTATCAAAGACAAATGTAGCTCAAAATTTACTAGCTAATCTCTAATGTAATTTTGATAATTTGCAATTGAATTATTAATGAAAATTTTTTATATTAAAATGCTTTTTTAAGAAAAATTCTTATATATTTTTTAAATCTTATTTACAATATTGGAAGATAAGTTAGCAACACGATCGTTTTGTTTTATTGCGCATGGTTATTTCTTTTCTGCACCGCATATCTTTGCTTTCTGACAAATGTACAGAATTTTGCTTCACATCTTCCAATGTTGAGTCACCAGTTAATTTTAGAACGCTAATATGGAACGTTTATCAATTGTCAATGTAATTCAATTTTTTTACAATACTAATAGATTGTATAATAATAATATTTAAAAAAAGCAATCAAAGATTATTATTATAAATGCTGTTATAAGAGGATTTTTAATAAAACAACTAGCTAACTATTACAAGCTAACTATTACTTATAACTTTTTACAAGAAATGTTTAATAGCAAAGATTTTTTAATTATATTTTCAAAATTGTCAAAATTATCTATTAATGTAACAATATAATCACTAATAATCCTGGCGTTCTAGATTTAATAGGACACGACAATCTACATTAGTCACGATGCTATCTGTCGTCTATTATCATTGTGTCTCTATTTGTGTTTTTGTGTTTGTGTTGTGTTTGCGTGGGCGGCAGTTGGGAGGTCATCGGCGCGTTCCCCGGCTCCCAGAAACTATCCACCCCTTGGTACTCAGCGCGCCTTCACTCTTCCAAACGCCACTAGGCACTATCATTCGGTGAGTCCGAAAACTTTCCAATTCGCCCGCCGTTGGTCCCAAGTCAAACAAAATCCATTTCTAAGTTCTATATTTAAGCTTCCCGAATTATCAGTTTAGTTTTTCTATGTATTTTAGAAAGTTCCCGTGTTATATCATCTGATTATTTCTACGTGATTAACAATTGCAAATTGTGCACGTGTAAAATAGGCATGTAAAATGTATTTAATGAAGAAATAAGAATTAATAGTTATTGCTGCGTTTCGACGTTGAAACAACTATCCTCATTAAATTGAGATTTCTGATGATACAAGTTCTGATAACATAGTAGTTCATCTGCATCTATGATTTTAAATGCATCCCATTTATTGTAAAATATGCGATAATATAATACGTTTTGTTTTTGGAGAACCATTTACATTTTGGTCTGCGTTTTCAGTAAAAAAAGGAAAACTTTTGACTTGTCATCACGGCGGGCACGCTTACGAGAAGAGTCTATTGTACTTACACGCAGGTGCTGGCTTTTTATGTATCTATTTTTTTAATTGCGAAGTGCCTCACACACTCTACTGAGAGTGAATGCTTTTGTGCACTCGAAACTGTCGAATATCTTTAAGCGCCGTTTGCCGATGGGGGTGCGATGTATTTAAAATGATTACAGATATTCTTTGTTACACGCGATAAAATGAAAGAAATTTAGATTCTATAGCGACATAATTGCCTGTCTCAATTTCTCTTAGATATTCGTAAAAAATATTTATTTTATTTTACTAATTGTATAAGAGTATAATTATGTATATAAAATATAAGAATTGGAAAATTGAGCAATCCATAATAAATTTTTATCGCATGTATCGAAGGATATTTTTTTAAATTGATCCGGATCCGTAATAAACGTTGTAAAATGCAAAATACTAAACGTATCATTGTTGAGAGGCAAAGATAGGGGGAACTCCCTTGTGATTGATTTTGGGTTGGGACACATGAGGAAGCGACATGGCTCCGGATAGAGTTAACGGGTACAAAAAATCTGGCAAGCGAACGTTGGGCATTCGTATGGGAGATTGAGCAAATTGAAATCACCGCTGAAACTAATCAGTAACACTTGTCGATTGACTGATTTGCAAACCAGTTGTGAGCTCCCTTCGGCACATCCCGAAGCCGGGGTACGGTCTGGCACCGCGAAGTCACACCTTCTCCTCGACCGGCGGTTCCGTGTCTGCTCTCCCTGTAAGTCTTGCACCGCAAGTCACAGTCGGCGATGCGACGTGCACCGCGCTGATAGTGCAATAATACGTATATAGAAGAGAGTATACATAAAGTCGACTGCGCGGCGGCCGAGCGAAACACGCTTCTCTAAGATAACGCTTTTCTGTCGTCTAGGGCGACTATTCGTTCAGCGGGATGGGCGACAAGACGCACAGCACTGATTTCTCGTCTGGCAAGTCGGACAGTGAGTAAAACAAGAGGGACCAACCGATACCGGTCCCCATTGCACACACTTTGGCTCTCTCACCTATTCATCACGCTTCCCGAGCTTGATGCGCTCGCAAATTAGACAGCTGCAATGCTAGCGTGAATCGAGCGAGGATTTCTATCGGCTAAGATTACATTAACAGCGTTGATCCGTTTCGGCACGTCTGGCAAAACGGAGCTTTATAGTTTTGATTTGAAATCTGTATCTTGTTAACAAAAATTTTATTTGACATGATTTTATTTTTTATGTTAAATGTCTTAGTTTTTAATTTGAAATTAATATTCTGATAAGTTTGTTTAAAACTAACTAAAGTTTAATTTACCAAGATTTGTATAATTATCAATCGTTTATAGCTCAAAGATTACTACATATTTTGATAATTTTTATAACAAGGCTTTTACAAAAATACGTTTCAGAAAAGACGCACGATTCCCGAGATTTTAAGTTCACACGCACAGTTCGTGATGAGAACTATTGGCGATTTTTGCGAGCGCATCACTGCTACTTTATCATTATTTTTATATATTTCTCGTTTTGCCTTGTTCTCGCATGCTTATTAACATCCCTGCGAACTATCGCACTGTGAAACGTATGTCGTACGTTGGCCTGTACATCGTCATATAACATCGTTTATTTAAAGACCTGTGATAGGCTGATGACTTGTTTGATTATAAACTGAGATTAATAATCATCTACCATGTGCCTAAATTGATAAGAAAGCGATAAGATAAATTATACTAATTCAGGAAATATAAAAAAAGAAATTATGTATATAACGCGATCATAAAATCTTTAGTCGACGTATTCTTACAGATTTTAGACAATCTTCTAAAAATCTGAAAATTTCGCAGTAGACTTATTGAATTATGAAACAATCATGTCTCCAGCGTTATCTTGTCTATTTGTAATTAACAATTAAATAACTGAACTGCGGTGTTCTGCGTATTTATGAATAAATTGTGAAATAGACAGGTAATGAAAAGGATACATTATTGATGAAAAACAAATCGTAGTTAGCATAGGAAATGGTTTGTGCAACATGGTTTGATATGGTTTTCTTTCACATTTTCCCCAATTTTAGTATCAACAGGCAGCATCACGGATGTGGATCGACGGGCATTGGTATGTACCACAGCCCCATACTACTCCCGGCGAATTAGCATGGTTTGTAGCTTGTTTTTGCATCACGATAAAACTCTGTTTATCAGAACAATTTTAGTCATACTACATTTAAATATGTCTCTATAGTAATTTCAAAGTTATTTTAATGCGGATTGTAATATATTTTTTAAAAATATATGTTAATTTTGTAAATTATTAAATAAGTTCCAATTTATTAACAAATTAATAATTTCTTTCCTGAATTGTAGAAGCAAAAAATTTATCGAATACTTTTTTAAGTTGTATGTGGTATACAATTTGATTATTCTAATAAATGGAGTTTATGCAAATATAATTTTATTTAACATTCTAGCACGTCTCTATAATTGCAGATGTGTTGCATTAACTGCACACATTCGTCTAAAGAAACAAGACAGTACAGTACGTTTGAAAAATTTACGATGTGTATATGCATATTATTTATATATATTTGTATAATTATTATTGATTTGCTAATTATCCTTATTATGATGTAAGATATTCTGTATATAATGCTGTATAATGAGTACGCATGCATGCTGTATATTTTGCTGTTATTTTGAGTTCTGCATTTTTATCATCTGTATTTATTATTTTTAATTTGCTCTATGTTGCATATTCGATTTATCGTAAGTTTCTTCATCTTAAGTTAAGTTAGTTAATTAATCGAATTATTTAAATTCAATTTGCATTATTTAACGTTATAGCCAAAATGTGTTATTTTATCTTTTTTGCATTTTAATATAATATAATTTATTTTGCAAAAAGTTTTAGTTTTTAGGAATGGAGATAATTGAATCTTGTTTTATATAATTTTTAATAATTTATTTAATAATCTTGAAGATAACACAAGAAACTGATATTATCAGCAATTTAATGCGTTATTATTAATAAAAAGTGATGTCACTTTTTGTAGAGATAGATTATATTTTATAGAGATATATTATACATATATCATTATCAATAGCACATTTGTTCAGTATTTCACGTTAAATATATGTATAGAAAAAATTTCTTTTCATACAAAAATATTTGTCAATTATTGAACTGCATGTATAATATTATTTGCACTTGAAAAATTATAATTATATAGTAAATAGTTTCGTTTATAGAAATAAAAAATTTTACATTTTGCGTAAATTTTGAAAAGAAATTTAATTATTTGCACGTAATATGATCACTTCAGTTTATTTTAACTAAATCAATGTACTACAAATATTTAAATCCAAATATTAAATAGAATGAAATTCTAATCGACATACTTTTAGTAACTGAATATTGATTAATCGATATTGAAGCAATCTATTGAGTCATACGAATTCATATATAAAAGTACATGAAAAAGAAATTTGTTCATTATATTATTCAGTTATTATGCAGCGAGATTATAATATTTTGTAGAGTGTAAAGAATGTATTTATTGTTTAAGGCGTGGACAAAGATATTCTTAGGGGATGCATGATAACGGAAATTTTTAATTAAAATGTATAAATCTGAAAAGATTTTGTTGCATTTTACGAATTTTTATCAAACTTACATTTAATATAAAATCGAGTTGTTTTATAAAAAAATCTTATCTGACTGAATCTTTCTTCATTTAAATTTGTTTTCCTTTCTTGATGATTCGAAGAATGCAACCCCTTACATCTTTCTCGCATCGTCCATGTCACTATTCGCATCGACTAGTATGACTTTTCGCTAGTGTGATTCATAATTTTGTGTGATTGTGATACAGAATGATGGTGGAATCCTTCCATCGTCCACCACGTATACGGGTGGCCTAGGTTCGGTTGTTGGGAGTCACGGGGGTCATCATGTGAGGAGATCGCTACCGGACATGGGGGCTGCACCAACCGAACCACCCAAGCTTTATCCCTATCATTTACTTATTATCACCAACTACAGGCTGCCAGCTGACGTGGATCGTTGCAATCTCGAGGTGAGTGCTGTGAAACATTGCTTAATTGCTTCATTTGTAATTGTAAATTTATTGTTAATTTATTAAGAATAATAATCTCCATCTTTTCTCGCCATATTATTTATTGAGATTAATTGATACAATCATGATTACAATAATATAAAAATAAGTACGAATTGTTCCTTTTTCAGCGACATCTCTCCGACGCGGAATTCGAAGCTGTTCTACAGTGCTCTCGAGCGGAATTCTACAGACTGCCACAGTGGCGTCGCAATGAAATCAAAAGACGTGCCCGTCTCTTTTAATTCACGCCACACAGTTTTGCTTATTACACATCGCATCGTGTTGCGATTGCGTTACTACGGTACGGACCGTACATTCCTACTGCGTGGGTAGATGCATCGCGGAGAAAAAAATGTGTTCGACAAATATCTTGCGAATATCTGCCAACGTGTGCTCGCAAAAAATGGAAGTCCTCTAGACTGGGGTGCACGCGACGCAGACGCATACGCATACGCACACAACACACATGTAATGATGCGGAAGCACTGCCACTTGTCGTCAATTTTTTTCTCGCAGCAACGAATCCACAGGCAGCTTTATCTATGACCCGATCTGTTTAGCGACGTAGTCGTTTCCGAGTTTCATTTGGAGCTCTATAATATTTGGTTTCACTCATACATGTTGAATACGCAAGTTGATATTAACGTATAGAAGAGAAGATAATCAAATAGAAGAGATTACGATTTAAACTCTTAATACAATTTGCTATTGTAAATAAGAAGTTAATCGAGAAGTCGAGAAAGTGGTGTGAAGGAGCAGCTAGGAAGTTTCAAAGTACATAATCGCGTATTCGCTAAATCGCATACATACATATTAACTTTGTGGAAGATTATGACGCAAGGAAAAAAACGCTACTATGTAGGATTTATCATTATTAATTTTTAACTACTATTAATATTATTATTAATATTATATTTTACTATGTGCAACATGAAGAGCTAAGAGTAGGTGAGCCCAGCTTGCTGAATGGTGCGATTGCACTGATTAATCGGACGATTTGCGTGTGATTTGTCACTTTTTAACTTACTCTGCGACGAGGATTATTTTATGAAGTAGTTTGCGCGCAAATATGATGTCCTTGTGTGAAAAGATATCAATTTGTCTTTATCCTTTTAATTAATCCTTGATGTATTAACTAAAGAAACGCTCTGCGGTGCGGATTGCGATAGACTTCTATAATCACTTGATCACTCTACATTAGAGTATGAATAAGAAAATCAGGACCAAATTTACAGTTGTGGTGGATCGAATAATAATAGGGAGATATGTTTTATGACATTTTAATCATATATGGATTTATTGTCACATTCAATTTATAGCAATTTTTGCAATATTTTGAAAGTGGCATAAACCAAATTTTGAAAACTTTTAAATCTTATTCAGATTCATCTATTTCGAAGATTTTTAAAATTTTTTTAAGCGGTGAGAAGAGAAAGCGCTTATTTGATATAGTAAGGATGAAATGCATAAACCATTCTTATCACGTATTTTATTATATTTTAAAAATTATTTCATGCTATTCTCAGAATACTATGTGATAATTTTATCAGTGATTACTATTAATTAAGCGAGAACTTTAATTTTGTAGATACCGCAGCGATTATCCTCCACCTTTAAATTAGGTCCTGCACAGAATTAAATAATTTCAAGTAATAGATCAAGCAGTTAAGCTAATATTGGACGTACAGGCGTCCATCGAATAGAGCTGCAAAGCTGTTTATTCAAAGCGAATAAAAAAAGTTGAATTTTCATATATAGATGAGAAACACGACGTATTGAGGTTTTGACTGTTAACGCCGTACAATTATTATATCTAGATGAGTTTACTACATATTCGGATATGCATGCGTGCAATAAGATTTACACGCTTCGTTCGAACGAAGTCACCGAACTACTTTGCTACCAACGCGCGTGTGACATTTTGTCAAATCAACTGCGTTTTATTATCCACACATTTCGCCCCCTTACCTTAAGTCATGTGCCTAACAAATGAATATCGTGGGACATTTTATGCGAGGAAGAAAGGAATCATTAGTATCACAAAGCGTCCTACAAACGCTTTGTGTAAGACTTACAATTCCTATCAAGGCAACAAATCCTTTCAAAGCGATGATCTAAACCTTTGAAATCTTTGTGTTGCCTTGGGTAAGCTTCGTCACAAAGAAAATCCGACGTGCTCCATGATTGCAAACACAAGTGATTATTTCGTTACCTCGATGTCATTCAAGATCGATACCGCTGTAACATTTTCTCTTTTTCTTGCAGATATATTTTATTCGCGTAAAACGCATTTGTATAATTTCTTTTTGTTTTATTCTTATTATAAATAAGTCTTATGTCGGATCCTATTAATTTTGTATATCGGCACTTTTGATCATGGTGCAGCATTATTGTTCCCACTGTGCAATGCGAACCAATGTATGTTTCTGTTGTATAGAGCACATTGCTTCCGCTAGTCCCTAAAGTTAAATAAATGCAAAACATACGAAAAATGCTAACGACATTGCTGTCACTATTGCATTGCAATAATTAGGCAGCTTATATCCCGTAACAAAAACTGTATAACTTCCGTTCCTTGATCTGTTTCATGTAGAATCATAAGGAAAGATCTTTCAATTCCCGTTTGCTTACAGGTATTTGTTAGCATCGTTTTCCGGCAAAGGTAATCTATCTAAACCGAAAGACAATTCAAAGGAACTGTCGCAAGACATCAAATTCGGAACTTTCTAACTCGCTACAGTCTGCTGTAAAAATAATCACACATTAAATCACGAATAGAAGTGACACAGTGTGCAAGACTAACATGAAATTACTTTTTCACGGAGGATCACGAAACCCTCTAGCACGCTGGAAAGCGGCTCGTATTGGTCTGACACTAATTCTGCCTTTTCACCCGCGCACAGTAACACTGGTGTGGTTTGTACGTGACCACCAACAATGGATTTCGGATTACCTGCTTTCCCTACAACGTCCACGCTTTGACCGATTCTCACTGACACCGGCAAATTCTGCGAAGAAGATTGAAAAAAAACTTCATTTTTAAGCTTAGAATATCTATATACTTTACGATTATATGATCTTATAACTGAGATTTAGATATTCTCTTTTTACACACCTTAAGATTTTCATCCACAGTCACTAGCCATCTTGGTTCCATCGCGACCGCTAAGCAATACATCAAATAATGAGATTGAGACAATATAAGATTCCTGCAATCCAAACATGCAACTAGGACGACCATCAAACCAGCTAAGGCGGTGTAGTCTAAAACTTTCGAAGCGTACCGCAATGGTGATAAAGATAAAGTGCCCTAAAAGAAAAAAATGCAATTGGGAAAAAAGATTAATAAGTTTTCTACATTAAAGAGAGGAGAGCTAATTTGTCGCTTCATTGATATCGTTATCCATTTATTGATTATTATCAAATTGCAAGTCTTTATATCAAAGCCACCTTATCAAGGCAAAGTCTTTACCTTGCCCAAGTGTACTAAACCCTGAGAAATGCGCACGAGGAACAGGTGAGACGGATTCTTCGAGTGATAAGCCGCCAGCTGTCTCAACATCGTCGCTAGTCGTGCATTGTTGGTACCGGCACCTACCAAGCCAAGGGCAAAAATCGCATTCAAAGCGACATCGGCATCATGATCGTGGCTATACTTGTTTAGCACGTCCAAGACTGCTGGGTCGGCATTCGATAGACAAGATAAGGCCAACGCGAGAGGCATAGCGCGTCGCGCTGGCGTTGGACCATATCTTCCGACCTACATTTATTAAACATAATAATGAGGCTCCAAGGGATTACGAAAAGTGATTCCCATGATAAATATTAGTTAAAAATCGACCACACTTTTAACTGACTCTTTACTCCTAGTTCTGTGCCATAAAGAGGCAATCTTTTAAACTGCAGTTATGAATGAACTATAAGAACCCATAAATTGAGTTGATTAAGATAAATTGAGATTTAAATATTTCTTTGTCTCCTTCCGGCTCTAGATAGGAAGAGCCTCATATATTTTCATTATAGTTTATTTGAAGACTTATCTCCTGACCTGACCAAAGATCCTCGAGTTTTCTTTGCCTTCTCCAAGTCCAACTACACCTACTCCAAGAGATGCTATAGCCTGCGGTAATCCAATATCCCTGAAATTAATACATCATTAGCCTTTTGATTATAAATTAATTATTTAGCATTAAATATACGGAAACACATTTAGCAATAAAATTGATTTTTTCAAACTGTATTAGAGTTAAGTTTATTTATTTACGTTCTATATTATTATTTATTAATATCTCATTTCATATTTTTACTTTTATTAGTAAAACACTTACTTAGTAGACTCTTCGGTTTGACTGTCACTTCTTTTATTCTTTTCTAACTTTGCAGAGCTAGTCTGAGGTTTCCTTGGATCACAGCAACTTGGTATCGGAGTATTTTCAGGTGTTATTTTCACGCTAGTTACTTCTTCGATCGCTTCTGAACAGATCCTTAATAGTTCTTGCACTATCAAAACGTCGCCAGTGCCCGCATATGCGCAAATCTAATATAGAATCGCTTTTATCAATTTATTGAAATTATATGAAATTTTATAATATGCTTTTCACGGAGATTATGTAAATTTAAGAGCCATATTTACTTAGATTACTAAGAATTTTTCACAAAATTATTTTTGAAAAATTGACAATTTAATTTTTACTTGTAGCATAGTTTGTGACGCAAAATTATACGGTTTCGGCAGAGCCTCCAGCGCTGCGGATGGCGTTTCTATGGCATCTCGAGTTCCCATATAAATCATTCCTAGGGCTAATGCCAAAAATCTGTGTGAAGAAAATGATTCCTATATATATTGTATGCATCTACATATATTTATAATATTATGTATAATAATCACTTTTTAACATCTATAAACATAATTATACCTGGAATGCGAGACAACGAGTTCCTTCATAGGCAGCCCCAGTAATTTCAATAAGATAGCCGAAGATACATCAGAGTCCCCCGAGCCTACATTTACAAGGCCCAAGGAGATAGCAACCAGCGACAATACTTGTATATTATCTGAAAAAATTTGTAACTAAATATAGAAATTAGTTATTTTTACTATTTTTTTATTAAAAATTATTAATTCAAGCTACACAAACGACATAAAATAATGTGTTATAAAAAAAAACGTATAATCTAAAACGTCTAGAAGATATTGTTTTTAATTTTTTCAGCTTCTAATTTTTCCTATTATTAAGGAAGAGTTAAATTTTTTTTATTTTTCAGGCGAACTTAATTAGAATAAAAAATTTAGATCATACACACCGATTATAATATTCTGTTACTTACTTTGCTCATCCGTTAAAGCTCTAGAAAGAAGATCTGTGACATCTTTCCTTCTGGAGCCAGCGTAAGCCAGACCCAATCCTATGACGGCTCCAATGCGAAGAATCTGGCTGTTTGACATTACGTACTCGCTGAGAAGCGCCAAAGCCGGATCGCATTCATTACGAATTCCGCAATTCACGAGTCCGATCGCTAGCAAGGCGCCAGATTTCACGTAGTCTTCATTCGTATAAAGATATCTACGTAGAGAACAGAGCTACTAATAAGCAAGATTGAAAGAATAAATTAATTACAGATTTTTTCAATTCTATCAATGACTCATTACTATCTTATTATATCAAATATACTCTTCTTTCAAAGTAATATTTTAAAAAATTAGTATTAATTCGCAGTACTATTTTCTTGTTTAAACTGTATATTAACTTGTCGATAGGAATTAATCCGCCATCGACATCCCACATGTGTATCAGGCCCAAAGAAGCAGTAGCTGATAACATTCCGTGTTCCTGAAAAAGAAAGACCGTGTATTTTTATTTGCATTGTGGTATTTTCATTATATAACTTTTTTACGTGTTCTGTTGACCAATAAATAATCCTGTTCGACTAATCGGAAGACATATTTAATATTCAGATACGTATCTCTCGACTTTTTATTCCATACATTGATAAATTTAAATCCTCTATTACATAAAATATAAAAATTCAAATATATGTATAATTAGATAATATCATAATTTTTAAAAGTTAGCACAAATTATGACTATTTTCCGTAGATTATTTACAGAAGAATCAAACCTTATTTTTGTACACCCAACAATCGGACGTGTTCGCCATCAACTTATCCTGGCCAAAACCGGCGTGGACAAAACCAGAAACGAAGCTCGCCGCTAAATTCGCTCTAGCGGAATCGTGTTCTATTTGTCTTAATCCGCTCACCAACCAGCTCTTGTAGATATCCTCCGGGAGCTTTGGCTCGAGTATGTCAAGTTCTCTTGCAAGAATTTGGAAGTGGGTATTCACGTGGCCATTGCTGAGGATTGCCTCGATCTCCTTAGCGTCATTTCCATGATACTCTGTCCTCAGGGGTTGATCCTATTTAGAAAGCAGGATAATATTTTAGTACGAATCTGTTTTGTAAAGTACAAGAATTTCTTCTATTCAACAAGATCGAAAAGTTGATTTTACAATTGTGCGAATTATCTCTTTTTTTATTTCGACTTATTACATTAAATTCTTGCAAAGACCAAATAAAAGATGAAGTTGCTATTGCATCAAGAGAAGAAAATAAATAGATGCAAATATAATTTGTATAACTATTGTCTAATAATCAATTTCTTTAAATTGCCTTTTACTAGATAGAAGTTGTTATTTATTACTGTTCATATATTTTTATAAGCATTTGAAATTGGTGAGATGTATGACATTTTTGAATCGCTCTTAATATCGATCTTTACAGACTGCTGTTTTTTTTATTCTGTTAGCCAATGAAATAGGCAAATGCTATGCAGATATTATGCAAGGAGTTACTTGCAGACGTGCGAGGATAAAGGCTAGTTGATTCCTCGTCAAAGAGTCAGGGCAGCCGGCGAAGCACTTGAAAACGAGTTCCGAATTTGCAAGTTGCAGCGCTACCAAAATTGCCCTCGTATACTCGTTAAACTTTAGATATTGCTCTGTAGCAAATTCTAATATTTGTCTTCTCTCCACATCCTCGCTGAAGAATATGTATAGAAATAGTTTAAGCGTCAGCGAAACACGAGTGAGTAATTGAATTACACTATTTATGGTATAACATATTTCTTAAATAGAGTATTTTATTAATAAAATTATATTTGTATTGTACACATTAAATTACAAAACTTAAAAGTATTATATTTTGTTTATAAAAGGATTTATATTTGATTTGTGCAGAACAATTTAAGAATCATTAAATTTCTTGAACCAGTTAACGATTAGTTTAAGAAGACAAATGCGGTAGCGATCGTACAGTGCAAAAAGGTATGCGCTGCGCTATCCATCTTAAATTCTATGATTTCGTAACCTCCGAAAGGAGACCCTATGTTTGCCGGAAGAAATATTGAAGGACTGAAGAATATAAAATAATATTAATTAGATTAAATGTCGATTTGATTTCTTCTCATCAAATTCTTTTCATTAAATATTAAAAATAATATAAGACATAATATTGTTTTTGCGAGAAAAAATATCGATATTTAACCTAATAAATGTTATTCTAAATTCTTTTTTTCTCTCAAAAGACAAATTCGCTTTTAATTAATAGTACCATCTAATATTGTCTAATTGCATTACCTGTAGGCTGCGCAGCTAATTAAGTAATGGCACACTCGCGCAAAGTTGGTGGGTTCCAGATATTCCGTAAGAAAATTCAGTTCGTCGATCTCCAGGCACAGATCGCACGCTTGTATTTCCGCGTTGTGCCTCATGTCGAACGCGACGATGCTCTTAATCAACGGGCTAAGGCGCTTTCTAGAGATGCACTGTTATTTTACTTTGTTCTCTCAGTACAAATATAATTTAAGACTAAGCATTAGGAATATATAAATCAAAATATTATTTAAATTCCCGTCGCAGATTGTCGCGACATCATAAAACATTTATATTTATACATAGTCGTTAGTAATATTTTAAAATAATATAATCTTCACCTGAGCTCACGCTCCTCCTTAATCGGCGTATTCGTCCATTCGTCGACGATCTCTACCTCGAGTTGCCGCACGTATTCATGGCCCCATTCTCCGGGATTGTCCACCGCTCCTTTGATGCAGAAACCTAAACAGTCATGGGATCCTGGAATAGCTCCAGCAAGAGCGAGTACACTCAGGATTTCTGCAAAGCGTATCTTCGCCTCTTCCCGCTTGAGTCTCTCGTATGCATTCCTCAAACTAGGATAAAAATTCCTCAAGTATTTGAGAGGTTTCGGAACGGATGTCATCGAAGTGGTGGACGTGCGTATCAACATCCTTAAGTGATTCAACGACACGAGCATAGCTGTCTCATCTTTACCCTAATGGTAACAGTACGTTTCAATTTCTCTTCTAAGAAAGATAGCAGTATTTTTAATTATCAGAAATAAAAATCGATAAATTTTTTATTCATTCTCTAATAACTCGGTTTTTTTCTATGTTTTCTAAGCCAAATATACAACGAAATTGTCGGAATTTATTTACTTTCAATACATCGACCGCTTGTAGCAATTCTTCCTGCAATTTCTTATCTTCTTCGTTCTATATAAAGAATAAAATATTGGTACATAATATTTAAATTTTAAGAGACAGACTGATGTTTAAATTAGACAATCTACATATATTTTTTCTTACATTTTATTATATCTTGTAATTTTTTAGTCATTACATGCTTACCATATCGTTTTCCTTATCTTGATTGCGTTTATTCATCGTTTTCAAAAGTATTCTCGTTACGTCAACTAAATATTTTATCACGATTCAATAAAACTGAATCGGATGATTCAGAAAAGCTTTAATTAATACGTTGTCAAATAAATTTTCCTACCCGTCATACGCAACGCACGGTTTTTGTTTTGTTATTTTCCGGAAATCGACACATGTGACAGCGATTATTTATCAAGGCTCGTATTTATAGTTGCGATTCTGCTGGAAGATTTGATTAAAACCAGTTTTGAAATATGTTGAAATATGATGTTTTAATAAGTAGATCCTGAGAATTAATTCTATATTCATGACATATCCTCAAACAATTATTATCAATAAGATTGAGGGTTTAGGGTTTTTGGGAAAAGGAAAAAAATTTTCATTACGTTGTCATAAAATTACAACAAATATACATATACATTATTCATATTTATAACTTATTTATTATTATAATAATTATATATATACAAAACTATATCATTTTATATTAAAATATATACAACATGGCCAAAAATAATTGACATGTAGCAGATATAGAACAGAGAACTTGTCTTGAATAAAGTCTGTCATTTTTGAAATTTATTTGCTATTCACATAAATTCTAGTATTAATGCGAAAAGCAAAAGGAACCTCACAGACATTGTTATTTATCATTTATTAATACAGTAAAGTGTGCTTTTTCTATGTATACTTGTAAAAGATTATCTTAATTCGTCAATATTTATGTACAACATACATTACAAATTGTTTATAAAAATCTTATTCGTTGATTAACATGTATAGTCAGTGCTTATTTGTTAAATAGGATCACATTTTAATACAAATATGATTTCTATTGTTATAATTTTTTTGGTAAATTAGATTTTGAAAACAATATTATGAAAAATAGAAAGAAAATTATTTTTATGAAATATTAAAATGTTTTATAATATATTAAAACGATATTAAATTAATAATTGGTCATATCTTTCTTTAAGTTATTTAAGAAAAAAATGCATCTCACGTTTAAAAATATCCACTTATTACAATAATATTAAAAATAATATTACAATATTACTTCTTACTTCTATATAATAACTTAGAAAAAATTATTTGAAATAACTAATAATACAATATTTGAATATCATTTCTTAAAATTTCTTCGTACGCGAAATTATAATGATTTATATTATGTGTTAATTATGTAAAAATAATATTGTAGATAATTAAATACAAAAACAACGGCTTCTTTGTTATCAGTATTTTATTGTAAACAACAAGGTTGCCTCATATTACCTCTCTCTCTTCGCGCCATATAAATTCCAATTTATTGACAGTTTTAACGATATCAATTTTCAACGATCAACATGAAATTTCCTTTTAGACTTCGATATCCCCGGCGTCGTCGTTAATAATTACATTCTCTATGCAAACGTGTTATAAAATGACTAGTCTCTCATCCGTGAACGAGAAATACGCCGCAAAATTAATTTTTTTTATTTTTCATACTTTACATTACATTCTGCATACGTAATACTAGAAAAATCCCGATAAAATTTAAATAGAAGAGTCATATTGTTGCTCCACCGCGTTTTCTTATCACGGACCAGACAGGAACTTGCTTGAAAACGTAGGAACGTTTACTGGCACATCACAAATTCCTTTATGCTCGGAAAACGAAGCTTGTGGACAATGATACGTACTGAGGTATCATTAGCGTGAGCGTATTTATAAATATGCATGGTATGACTTACATTATATATACATGCCATGTTAGGTGTTATGTAAAAGCGTTTGGAAGACGATGAAGTATTTTTTGGTTCCGTATAGGAAACAAAATTGTCTCTGTACGCATATATGAGCAAAAATAGAATCTACCCCTATTTTACTTTCTTTGGATTTCCTGAACACTGATCGTTTATTTTATTTAAACTATCGGTTCATTGACCGATGAACTGTTCTTTATCTTTCTTTGTGATTAAAGCAACATTAGTAACAGAAGACTGAATGTTGGTCCTTCAAGTCCAAGCTTAAAAATATTTCTTCTTTGTTCATATTATATTTCTAAAAATTTGGCAGTAGAAGAGTAGGCACGTATGTCATCCGCATTTCTGATACTCTGTTTGATTCTTATCCGCTGTAAATGATATCAAATTTCTAGATATGTCATAAAAATATAAAATTTTATCTCGTATTTTTTTATAAATATCTAATCTCTTTGAAATGTCTCGCGAATTCATCAGGTACACCATTAGTGTACATCATTCATCAGAATATAATCGAACACGAGTGTGCCCCTCTCACTTCTTCGTCCCGTTCTCGATGCTTGCAGTCGAAGTCACTCCACTGAGCTCGTCCTGGATTTGCTGAAGAGACTTGCCTTTCGTTTCGGGCAACAGGAATACCGTGAAAAGGATACTAAGAATGCAGAATCCGCCACACATCCAGTAGATCACGTAGTTGCCCTTGAACGCCTCTACGAGGTTGCTAGAGAACTTGGTGATGAGGAAGGCCAAGAACCAGCAGACGAAAACTGTTATACTGGAAGCCTTAGCCTTGACGTTCGAGGCGAACATTTCGCCCATTATTGCCCACGGAAGCGGACCCCAGCCTACGCTGTATGTGATAATGAAAACGATAAGCGCGACCACCGGCAACCAGGATATTTGCTGTACCACGTCGTCCGCTTGCTGTGCCTGCTTCAAGTAGAAGTACAAGCCCAGGGCACACTGCAAAATAAATAACCAATTACATGACAAGTATGTATTAAAAGTCCAAGGGTAAATTCAAAATTTACATAACAAAAAAAATTCAGTGCTATTGAATATGTGCGATGCTAGAATTTTCATCTACGATAACGCATCGTTATAAAAATTTTCTGAAGTTTCTCACAATTTTTATTATTAAATTCCCAAAATACTGAAATATCTTTCAAAGTATAACAGCAACGGAAAAGCTACTCGGGTTAAAAAAAAACGCAAGAATTGTAATTTCCTCAACTCGTTTCTGTCGGGTTTTATCGTACGCGCGTCTGGCTTCTGTTGTAAATTATGTAATCGCGCACACACGGTCGTGTGGGAGTTCTCGAGCTTCGTGCACTGAATTGCATCCGATGCATTCAATCGCATTCCACAGGAATTCGTAATGATGATTTGTATATGTAATGACGTTCGACCTTCCTCGTCTCGCTCTGTACATCCCCGCGATTCGTTATATTCATTATATTTCCTGCACCGGACTTTACCGAGCACGAGGACTTTACCGCGCGTTTATCTTTATCTGATCTACAGAGAGGATCGTGCGAACTCCTAATGACAATCTCAAATCGTGGTACGATCCTTTACGTCGTATAATTAAATCGTTTGCCACGAGATTTCCTCGAAGGCGAGATGAGTGATAAAAGAAAGAGTCATTAAATACCGCAATTAGCAGCAAGTATAATTATGCATGCCGATCCTGAACACAAGACTGCAGAATGCGTTTAATGATCTGCATGTAATCCGTGAGTACGGAAATAAATTGGCGTGCGATAATTCGCGCCAGTCATCTACAAATTATCGTCAATAAGAAATATTTATATGATGTAACTGTCAGTATAGATTAATCGATTATTAAATTTTATTATTGCATTCTGCATTAACGTGCTTACAAATTAAATATAATAATATAATTTAAAAGATCACGATTTTCTTGATAAAAAATTAATCTTCATAGTTTTAACGATTCTAATTTAAATTCCTTAAATGCATGTCCACTCTAACAAATTGCTTAGATTCATTATTCTGTCGCAAGGCGACGAAATTACAACTCGTTCCATAAAACAGGAAGCAAACTTTACGGGAAACCGCTTCATGAATACACTAATTTTGGACACACTCTTCATGCAAATTTCTGAATTGATCTGCTGTTTATCAAGAAAGTACTACGAGAACTTTATAAAAGTTTCAATACAAGATATATTAAATACTAGTCGCGCATTAATTCTCCATAAACTCATATTTTAAAGCTAAGTATATACTGTATAATTTATAACTTTATATCAGTTATGCAATGTTTTATGAATGACTGCAACCAGTTTTTTTACAAATACAAGACTCACGAAAATAGAATAAGAATATATTATTTTTTGTAATAATATATTTCTATTTTTTTATAATAATATATTTTTGTATACTTCTTCTAACTTGAATATACCATCAATCGTTGTACCTATATTTAACGCGAAGCTTTAACGCTATTATAATTGATTTTTATTGTCAATTATCTTTGTCAATGAGGCACTATTAAAGACAAAGAAAGATATGATGAGCTTCTCGTAGCTCATTTATTTTAGAATTAAATTACATCCCAGATTCAAATCAAATTAATTTTTTTTTATTTTCAATGTATCTTTTTTTATTCGTTGTTGATTAATTTAGGTTCAAATCTAAAAACAGAAATAATGACTTACCAAACTAAGTGTCTCTCCGATACCGGAGAAAACGAGGAGCATCCTTCTACCTGACTTGTCGACAACCACGGGTGTCACCATTGACGCTAACACCTGCACGGCTCCGATAATAATCGGTGCTATATCCGTTGGGACGAGACCTCCGGCATCGATGAAGATATTTTGCATATAAAATAGCACGATATTGATACCGGTTAATTGTTGGAAGGAAACCAAAGCACATGTGTAGATCAGCGCCTTGAAATTCACCTTCACTTTGAACAGATCCGAGATGCTGACTTGATTCTTGAAAGCCTCATCAATTGTCACCTAAAAAATCGAAAGCGAGACGAATTTATTAAGCAATAAATAAGAAAATTGGAGCGTAACAGTTTATCTAGAATATTCTGAAATTAATGGGATAATAAAAAGATCGAATTATCGTTAAAAGATAAAGTTTCAGTTAAAGTTTATTGTCCACTTACAATCTAATGTGTTTCTATTTCTTTAAAATGATTTTTAATGTTAATTATTTTTGCAATTATATTATATTTTACGATTGTTTAAACACTAAAGCAATAACTATTTTTTTCTCGTTCAACTTGTAATCACGTACGACTGAAAGAACACCCGGTAGCTCTATATTACACGAAGGAATATTGTTTGTAAGCCAATCATAATCGTCCCTCACGACTGTGTGACATTGTCGCTTAGGATCAAGGAACGGCCTTAGCCGCGACCTCGTTTGTCTAACGTGACCTGACAGAGAATGCATACTCGGACATGCGCTTAGTAATGATCGAGTACGTGCTCGTTATAGTGCAGGTAGTTAATTAGTGATTACCTTGTCACTCGAGAAATCAACGAAACCATAATCGACCACGAGTAAAATTTGCAATTTTTATTAGAACAATTTAGACCAACCTAGACATATTTTTCCAGAGGAGAAAATTTTTCATAAAATTGAATATCTCGACAATTTAAATTTCTTAGCGAAGAATTAATAGAAAGTCAACGAGAGTTGAATTATTATTGATATATTATTGATTAATTCTTGATTCCTAAGAACTTTAAGATTCTTTTAGAGCAGAGGATTTTATAAGAGAAATTTATCATTGACTCACCTGTATTTCGTCAGCTTCTTTCTGGACAGCCGCTTCGGATTTACTTCGAAGCCTCGCTAGAGATGCGATCGCTTCGTCTCTGCGACCCTGGGTGAGAAGGAAATAAGGAGACTCCGGCATCATCATGAAGCAGACGAAGAAGATCACCGGCAGGAGAGCACAGAGAATCCAAAAGACCAAGTAGCTGACATACGGTCCAATAGCGTAGGCGTATAGGAAACCGATCGTGATAAAAAGCTGAAGAAAAGAGCCCAACGATCCTCTGATGGAAGTCTGAAAACAATATAACAATAGTTCGTTATTATATAACAATTTAATTTTAATATTATTTAACGAATAAACGTTTGAAATAGTAACTTTAATTAGTCATGTTCATGGATTCTGCGAAACAGGAAAATTTTTCGAAAAACTCAGTAAATAGATTTCATAAACAAAATGATTGAATGCTACAAAAATTTATACACATTAAATTAAGCACCAATTAATCGTCATATTTAAAACGGGAAGCAGAAAGAAATCACGATAATGTAAAACTCTGCGTATATGAATATGATTGTGTCGTATGCAAAATAAATTTACCTCGGCGATTTCACCACAATACATGGGGAGGATTGTGAACGGGAAAGCCAGAGCCAATCCAAATATAAATCGGGCGACACAAAGCTGAGCAACGTGGCCTGCAGTGGCGACAAGTGTCCATCCAATTAAAAACGGCACCAAAGAGGATAGCAATGTTCGTTTACGACCCAATCTATAGAAACAGAAAAAGTCAGTTTTTCACTGTCTTCATTTTAGTCGCCTTTGTTAAATATTTGAATCTGATACGCGCTTCATCTCTTCATAAAAATTGCCTCTTTTCTCTAGTTTTCAGCTTGTAGTCTCGGGAAATAGGAATAGTTAAATCGCTATATTGCAAAATTATTCGTGCATGCAATTGAACGATTTATTTATACGACCTTACTTTTCTCCGAGATATCCCGCCACGAAGCTGCCGAAGATAGCACCGAGTGCCAACAGAGATCCTATCCAGGAACTCTGATCAGGGGTGATCGGCGATCCCAAAGGTCCTCCATCTTTTTCCAATTTAGGGAGGATCGGACTCGTCCATCCGATAGCGGCACCAGTCGCGACGACAGATAGACTAGCTGTAATTGTACAAAAAGAATATACAAATGGAAAATATGATAAATAATCGCAGGAATATTCACATAACACTTCTTCTTTAATTAATATGCTGTTAATCTCTTGAACGTTTGAATTGTATAATGTTATAATTAAACGCGTTGTTAATCTATAGTTTTCATATCGAAAAGCAGCATCTTCTAATCGTTATTTTATCGCTTTAATAGGGCTTGATAAAATATACATTAGTCTACAAATGTGGATTTATATTAAGCCATAGGTAAACATATGAAGATAAACTATGGTTACATGCGTCCATTTGCACTTATTGCGTCTGTCAATCATATTGTATTTGTTATACATATACTTAATATACTTACATTGTTGATAGATACTTTCTAAGAAGCTATTATAGTTTAAGTTTTTTCTGTCCTCTTTTATATTTTTGTTCTTAAAATTTATACAAACTACCAAGTCAGAGTTTAACGAAAGAGTAAAATCTTTCTCATTTCTTTCTCATTATATAATTTATGTAAGAATGGAACTGTATATTGCTGAATATCGAAATTTTGCTTCTTTTTTATTTAGATGGTCATTTGCAAAAATTAGCTTTTATGACATATTGTTCTATCGCGACACAAAATCTATATATTTTTTTACAAAAGCTAAATTCAATTATTTAAACGTTTAATTATTAAAGCTAGCATTTTGTTTGTCAGAAAGAAAACTTTTAAAGGAGATATCTATCTGTCTCGAATAAAATCTCAGATTATATTTTTTATCATTCCTTACCTCGAGAAATTGACTTTCCGAAGGAGTTTCCGTTTCGAGATTAGTAATTCAATCATGCTAGCGATCGAGATAACTTGCCGGCAATGTTCCGCTGACGAAACGCAAGTCAAAGCGCGCTTTGAAGGTTTTTCCGGCGATAAAGTGTTCTTACATAATTGCGTATTTCAAGTAATGCGGTGAGATTCAAGGCTCGCGATGCTTCCGGTTTTACGGAACAGCGATCGATGCACGTTCGAGGCTTACAAAACAGAGGTTTAAACTGCAGTGACTGTCGCAGGTAAATTTGATGTACCTGAGTCTCACAAGATTCAGGTAAATGAATTATTATTGCATTTTTAATCCATGACATATCCGTCGTGTATTAAATTTTTTTAATTATAAATTGGAGGAAATAAGGTACATTTATGTATTTCGTATTGTAAGAAAATTTTATACTTACAATTAGAATGCTATCTAACAATATTCTTTTACACTTTTAATCAAACGCGGCATTTGCAAATTTGTATTTTGTATTTATATATTCTGAAGAAAACGTCGCGTATTTATATTATCCAATAATATTCTTATGTTATGAATATTTATCTTCTGTATTATAAATGTGAGGAGAGATGACGCGAGTCTCGATACAAAAACATTGATTGAATTAAACGCTGATTTGTCACTTCGTTACAAATAGCTCATGTGCGATGAGAACAAACCGACGAAGCGGTTATGAATGATGTGTGGAATTATCGCATTTACGTGATTCCAATGCAGTTGCATTGCCGATCGCACGCATTGTGACATCGAACGTTAATGTGTCGTAAGAATTGCACATGTATGTGCATCCAAAAGACACAATTTTGTTAATATCGTTATAATGTAATATTAAAGTTGTTAATAGCGCAAACACAGGATTGCACTTTGCATTCTGCGGGGAAAGAGATATCCTCGCTAGCTTTGACAACAATGAATTAATCACGCGGAAAGCAGTAAGTTGTATTTTATCAAATTTCATTAGCGTTGCTTTTATCCACTATTGGAAATTGTTTTGAAATATTATAATTACAAACGCAATATTTAACGGGCACGCGATTAGTGAAGCGTTTAAATTTCTTGCGACATTTCCGGGCGATCGCTAACAATGTACGAAATTACAGAAAAAGAATTTGCAGAAAGAGAAACCAGCGGTATCGGTATTACCGCAAACGAAATTTATGTTTGTAATAATAAATTAATCAAGCAGCAGTCATATCAATGCAAATTGTTAACTCGCTCGCAAATATGGTCTTTGGTGATGTAAATTATCTTCAATGAGAATTAAAATTGTAACTTTCCTCAAACGATTCGGGGCATGGAGCCTTTGTCAATTACAATCTAAAACAATTCAGACGTAGAAGACGTTTTAAAACAATGCCTCCAAAACGTCGTAAATCGAGACGTCTTTCTGACAAGATTCATAAGATAACTTCGAGAATTTTAAGATGTCCTTTAAATGTCCTATAAAACATATCAATGCTCTCTGAGGAGTGCATAATTAATTTGCCTGTGCACTCGAGGTCGACAATCCTTTTGATATGCAAGCAAAATACGAGACAGTATGTTCTCATTCGAGGATCGGTGTCATTGCGTGGGACTATCATCTCTACAGTGGGGGCGATTTCCTCTTGATCTCTTAACGCGCGTGATAATGTACGATTGTCGAGTTACTAATTTGCGTTGAATTAGTAAATTATCTTCTCATTGATCGCCTGACACGAAGTGATTGCGTTTATCTATCGCCACGCAATAAATCCGTGCCGAGTATTACCGCGAAAATACAGATCCAGATAGATACGCGCCCGGAGTCATCGCTTCGCAATGTAAAATATACCACGAGATGATGTATAAAGGTTATTTGATATGTAATGTCTTGATTTTCGTGAAAAATTTTCACATTGATAATCATTTTTCTGTAATTCATCATTCATCGATCATACCATGTACTTGCCATGAACGATTAGACATTCCTCTTATCGTTTAACCAACTACGATAAGATCTATTTTCTAATTTTAAATCACATTACAAATCTATATATACTTATAATAAAATTTATAAAGATAATAATCTTATCCTTCAAAAATAAAAATTTACATATTAGATAATACTGAAGTTGCGTTTTCAAAGCTTGCATAAATGATGGCTTCCAATAAAATTTTTAAGCGATTAAAAAATCTCGGGTATTGATCATCTATGGAATTAATTGTACTATTACATATTTACATATTTTAAATAACATCATTAATATTAACTGATATTCTATATTGACATATTTTTTTTGTCGAGGCAGAAAGCAATCCCGTTATGTTATGAGATAATTTCGCGCTTCGAGTAGAAATTTAAAATCCTTTTTCATGACTGAATAAAAATTGCTTTTTTAAAACACGAGACAGCGTAGTCTGGCGAGAATTCTAAAATAAAAATGTCAATATCGAAAGCGCTAAAAACGCAAGGATCGATGCCCCTTTGCCCCTGAATGAGATATCATAGTTGATGCCAATGCTGCATTAAACAGTCAAAGTCAGAGTCCGACGATGACCCGTTGTTGATTGACATAATACTTCTTAATCTTCTTAATTTTATTTATCGGTTCGTTGAAGCTGCATTCGTATCCATAGTGCGATCTTTTGTTGCGAATTGTACATACGTGACAATCTGCCTCTTTGTTTACGCCGGATTCTCGCGCACTACACGGCGCGTGCTGGATTATCGCGGGACAGAAATATGCAAAATGCCTGGGCGAACGATAAAAATCGATAAGCAACGAAGAGCAGTTAAATCCGCTTATGAAACGCAGCATCGCGCGTCATGAATTGTAAAATGAAAATTCAATTAAGTGTCAAAAATATGATATCTACAATTGAAATATGAGAAAATCCGTCGTTCCAAGAGTTATTTATAAATTTATTACCATTCAACAGTTTAAAACATTTAATCTACACCATTAGAATTTAATTTATTTATACTTCTAAAATTTATAAGTAAAAAAAATTTAAAAGATTCTTACACTATGCTATGTATATATGTATTTTTTTACGAATTGCATTATTATGTAACGTTGAAATACTACACTTGCCCCCAGGGCCGGATTAAGGGGGGGGCTAGAGGGGCTACAGCCCCGGGCCCCGTAGTTCTAGGGGGCCCCGTGCCGTGGAGAAATATGTTATATACACTCCTCAAAAAAATTAAGGGGACACCCGAAACTTACTCAAAAAGTAGGCAAATTTCAAACAGCTGTAACTTTGTTAAAAGTTATCGGAATG